>JALIZF010001552.1:0-190000 GCA_029948255.1 Telmatactis stephensoni | reverse complement strand
AAGATTTGATTCAAATCCAACAGTCAGTTCTAATATGTATATTGTAGTAGCTGTTTTTAATATTAAGTCAGGACGGTATTGATCACCAGTTATTATGGATGGACTATTATAATCTTCTAGATCAGCATAAAGTGTAGAGTTGTCAACAGGTTTAAATGTGGAGGCAATAAAGTCAAGAATAGAATTATGACGCCATGTAAAGCGATCGAGGTAGTGTTGACATCCATTGACGACATGTAGAAAGTTATGCAGGTGAAATGAGCAGTCTCGTGATGGTGAGATGTTCCATTTTACGAGGTTTTTTTCTGGTTGGCAGAGTGTTATTGATGTAACGTACAGTAAAGTTGTAGATGTTTTTAGGACGTTTGGATTGTGCAGATGACCACAAGTTGTTCAGTTTTGACAGTGAGTTATAGATAATGTTGGTGTAGAAGAAACCTTGTGATTGCAGACCATTTTCTAGTTTGTGTTCTTGTTCAGTGTGGAAAGATTTGATTACCTCTTGTTGTTTTGAAGACGTCATATTGAATGTTAGTGTGATGGTTTGAGGATTCCAAAGATGTCGGATGTCAAGGTTTTTTGATGATTTCAAAGCTTTGCGAAGGACGGTTTTGGCATTGTATGAATTTGATAGAAAGGGGAAATGATGTTTTGACCAAACTTGTTACGCAGGAGAAAAGTGTTACTAAGAGTTCCAGATATAGGGACATCTAACCATTTACGCACATATTGAAGTACTATAGGATCCAAATTTTCTGTTATCCATGTCTTGGAGATGTCAGCGACAGTAAAATGCCAGGATATTTTGGAGAGAACATAGTGGTTATATAAGAGGAGCTTATTCTTAGGATGAAGTGGTTTAAGATCAATATCAGACATCATGTCTTTAATAGTGGTGATAAGTTCAGATTTGTGAGTTTCATTGGACATTTCAAAATCAAAGTGACGGCCAAGGTATCTAAATGACTCTCCTATTTTTACACAAGGGACCAGGTGTTTGTTGATTAATAGTTTAGGAAGGTACTGTTGAGATTTAGTTAGGGATTTCTTGATTCCAAAAGTGCTACATTTATCAACTCTAATACACATGTCAGCCCATTGACACCAGATGGAAAAATGATTTAAACACATGTTGATTTTAACTTTCTTCACCATTTGTCACCGCTGCGACATCAGCAAACTGAAACCAGTGAAGAGGACTTAGAAATACACCAACGATATTAGTAAGAAGCCAATTTGACGGTATTTATCAGATATGATGTGCTGAATAAAAGTATTAAAGCACATGTTAAAAAGTAAAGGACTAAGGCAATCGCCCTGAAGGACGCCGCGACCAACAGCAATGAATGGAGTATTGAATTCTGAAGTGATGATGCTCGTCTTGAAGTCAGTATATAAACTTTTGATAAGAATTTTGATGTGATGAGGGACATGATGATATTCGAGAACAGACTGTATGAGATTATGATGCACTTCTCCAAATGCATTTTTAAGATCCAGTAGTGTGATTACAAGGGAACGTTGTTTGATGCGCGCTTTGTTGATTATGTTTGCCATTTGAGCAGTGTGTTCTAAAGTACCTGACAAACCAGGAGTGAATCCCTTTTGGATATCATGCTCTATAAAGTCATTGACCTTGAGGAAACGGAAGATTGAGTTACGAAGACATGAGGTAAATACTTTTAACGGCACGGATTGCAGAGTTATAGGACGAAAATTCGATGGCATATCAGTGTTTCCTTTTTTATGAATAAGTATGGTACATGCTTTTTTCCATTCAGTAGGGACACATTTAGAAGACCAAGCGTCACGAATTATATCTGTTAGATAAGTTCGTAGAAAAGGGCATCTTTTGAAGCATATAATAGAGAGTTGATCAAGAGGACAAGGAGAACCGGACGCTTTTATTTTACGAATGACATTCGTAACTTGATCGTATGTTGGTGGATTAAGGTCAAAAGGAATTTCAGGGGCTGATAGGCTAGGAATCCAGTTTGGAATGATAAACAGCTTGTTTGGAAGGATTGAAGAGAGAGTTTTACGGAAATAAGTTGTGCATTCTGCCATATTGAAGGATGGAAGGACAGAATCTTTTTTGTTTAGAACGTTTTTGATATATCCCCAGAGACTCTTGCTTATGTACGCGTCATGATTTATATTTCTGTCTTGCTCATTATCATCAGTCGAATCGGAAGTGAGTTTGCGTAATCTGTCACGCAAGGTTCGAGAAACAAACTTGACTTCAGCAACATTCACATCATTACTGGACTTTAGATCTTTTAAAACTTTTTTAAGTTCCTTTACTGAGCAATCTTTATATTTAGCAACTAAGGTTCTATCACACAACTCCATGACTACACCACATGTACTAGAGAAATAATTATAGACAACTTCGTTTAGAAGCTTGATTTTCAAATTTGTATCCGTAGATCTGATTGGTTCATCTGAATGAAGGGCAATTTTGAAAAAGTCGTTAGCCGTTGACCACTCATCATCATTTTTAGGGAGTTTTATGCCTTTCTTTAGATCAGGAAAATTACCATCGTCGAAGGTATCATTAGTAGGATAGTCATGTAAATCAACAGATTCAAAGTTTTCAGTAAATTCCTCTTCAATGTCATGTCGTAACTCATCATCTAAACCAAGCACAACTTTACAACTACGCTGATGCATTTTAAGACCACGCACGCCTTTACAATTCTTGCCACAGCAACACTTAACCACTTGGGAATTTGCAGGACCAGTAGAAGGTGAATTAATTACTGGTAATTGCCTTGCAATATTATCATTGCGACTCGGTTCTCCTTGGATGACACGGTGTTTACATCTCCACGAATGGCGACCCAGCGTGACAAAGTCTTTACCACAGAACGAGCAAACCACACACATCAGCAACATAACAACAAAACTTGAACGAATCATGATTTAGATCATCTAAGAAACTGATATAGTGGAAAGTTTGATGGATGTTTTGAAAATGCAAGTAGGAAATAAGCAATAAAACAGTATACATGTACAGAGCACGTCTGCACGCGACTCCGCTCTATATAATAATGGATATAATAATAATAATAATAATAATAATAATAATAATAATAATAATTAAAAACACATTAAAAACAAAAAACATTAAAAACAAACGGAATTGGTCATCACCTGGAATAGATAAAATTACCAACTACTGGATAAAGAAAATGGATATCTTCCATGGAGACATCGCTACAGCGCTAAACGTGATACTTACAGAGAGACTAGAGATACCACCTTGGCTTACGATCGGGAGAAGTGTTATGATTCCAAAGAAAGACAATCCAACGGTCGCTGACCACCGACCGATTACCTGCTTAAATACGTTATACAAGCTCATCACGTCAGTTATTGACTACCAACTACAATTGCATGAGGATAAAAACAATCTAATGCAAATCGACCAAAGAGGAGGCAAAGCAAAATCGATGGGTACAGTAGATAACCTACTAATCGATAAGATGATCCTAGAGGATGCCCACTTCCGAAAGAAGAACCTATCCTGTACATGGGTAGACGTTAAAAAGGCATTTGACTCTGTCTCCCATCAGTGGATAGTCCAAACGCTTGAAATGCACGGCTTTAATGCAGACCTTATCCACCTCATCAAGTCTGTTATGAATACTTGGAGTATCAATCTCGAAGTAATTATCAACCAATGTCAAAGAAACAATTGGCCCCATTAAAGTCAACCGACGAATCCTACAGGGCGACTCTTTCTGTGTACGGCTCTCACTCTATGCCTGAACCCAATTGCATGGTACCTAAGAAGTACGGAAGGTTATAAGCTATCGCACGCCCCAGGCAGAAAAATCACCCATGTGCTTGTTCGTTGATGACCTGAAAACCTACCACCGATCGGAACAAAAAGCTGTAATTGTTACAAGTAAACTAAAGAAATGTTTACTGACATTGGCCTGGAATGGGAGAATTAACAAGTGTGCTGCAATGCACATCAAACGAGGAAAGCTGGCTATTAACGACAACACCAATAGAATGCCTGTAAGTAATAACTGTACCATCCAAGTTATAGGCAATGAAGACCACTATAAATTTCTTGGAAAGTATCAGAACACAGGACTGAGACAAAGTCATCGAAGAAGCCTCGAAGGAGTACGAAAATAGACTTTGGACAATTTGGACTTCACCATTATCAATACCGCGTAAAGTTCGTGCTACCCAACGTATACGCCGTACCAGTCTTACAATATTATATGTGGAACGACTGACTGGTGCCTCAACCACCTCAAAGCACTAGACAGATAACGAGGAAAGTCATAAATGACTGCAGCGGGAAACATAAGTATGAATCAACACCACTACTATACTTACAGCCTGAACAAGGAGGGAAAGGACTGACTGAACTAGAAGCAATCTATAAGAACACTAAGTTGAAAGTAGCTAACTGCATTAACAACTCGAAAGATCAACACATCAAACTTGTTAAGTCATTTCAACTTGAGAAAGAACAAGAAACTTAAGATCAATATTTAAAGACGCCAAAAAGTATGCAGAAGATCTAAACATAGAGTGTAACTTTGACAACAATGTAACACTCCTTAGATTTGATAATAAAGAAGTACAAGTCTCCAGTGCAGAACCACAGAAAGTAAAGAACATCATCAACAGAGCTAACGTCCTTAAATACAAGAACGAATTACAACATCAACCTTGGGTGGGGAAATTGGTCACCCAACATTGCAATGATCCTGAGTTATCGTCTACCTCCTATGATTTGTTCAAGCAGTGGAAGAACGTGCCAGACGTAGTGTTATCAGTTGATACGCTAATCAGACAACAACTACTCAACACAAAAACATATAGAATGTGCAAATTACAAGAACATGTAGACGAGCTAACCTGTCGAATCTGCTTAGAAAAACAAGAAACTGTGTGTCACATCCTTGGAAACTGTTCCAAATTAGCACAGACGCTATATACACAAAGGCATGATAAAATGCTACGTCCAATCTACCATGCACTACTAGACAAATATGGATATAAGCAATCCAACCATTCTTCTCCATGGTATATGCAATCTCATCCACAGCCAAGTCAAGAAAACAACGAAGCAAAGATATTATGGGACATACCATGGCAACTTGAAAAATGTCCTAAGGACGGTGCAAACAAACCAGATATCAGTGTATTAGACAAAAAGAACAAAGAATGGTTTCTAGTGGAAGGTACGATATGTACTCCAGGAACAATTGCTGAAAGAACCAAGTACAAACAGAACAAGTATGTAGACCTTAGATTGGGGATAAAGAACTTGTATCCAGGTTACAAAGTGAAGCTTATCACCATAGTGTTTGATTATCTTGGTGCGTACTATAATGACCTAGACAAAGAACTGAATATGTTATTTTGTTCAAAAGTAGCAAGGTTAACAATTGAACGTTCCCAGAAATGGGTTATTTCACAGAACTGTGAAATTGTTAAGAGATTTTCGTGCGTGTAATTATGTAAACGCATGATTATACAGATATAATAGTTGAAAGAATTTTAGCTTCATAAGATATTTTTAAGGACGTGAATAATGAAAAATTTAGCATATTTTTTTTTTTAAGAATATGATTTACGTGTACATTTAGATATCCTGTATTTAAATCCACATTGCCTAGGCTGTGCCCGCAATGATGTCGACATATATATTGAACTATTTTACCAATAAAGTCTACCATAATAATAATGGAAACTTTATTCTATATTTATACAACAATTACAAATCTCTCTACTTACAGGCAATTTGCAATTGACTACTCAAGTGATACATGCATTTATAAATGTAAACGACAAAATGATTTAGAAAATATATTATATATATATATATCAAAATTTCAATAAGTCTGGGTTATTCCATTCTTTGTTTCGACAGCAGAAAAGGTAATACGTTGATCTGATTGTAATGTTGATAATTTTTTTTACAATATAGTTTTGTTGTTTCTTGTCCTCTAGGCCAAGTTCATTTAACATTTCGATGAAATCAGACGATTGATGGGAGAATACACCCAAAGTACTGATTGAAAGGTTTACAAATTTAACCTGCTGAAAATGATTCTTGTGGTCGATGACAGTCTCGTGATATTTACGTTGTTTCCGGTCTAAGTTGTTTTGTAGATTTGTTTCAAAGCCAACAGTTAATTCTAGAATATACAAGCACTTATTTGATATGGACAACACTATGTCAGGACGCAAGCTGTCACCAGTTATGATAGAGGGGCTCGGAAAACCAGGAAGATCGACGTATAGAGTTGAGTTTTTGATGGATGGAAGACTATGAGCAATGAAATTCAGGACAGAATCATGACGCCAGGAGAAGCGGCCTTCTTGTAGGTAGTGATTACAACCCGCGACAACATGAAGAAGAGATTCAGGCATTAGGCATAGGGAGCAGTCAGAGTTGGAGGAAATACCCCATTTGACAAGGTTTTTCCGTGTAGGGAGAGTGTTGTTGATGTACCGGATGGTAAAGTTAAAGATGTTTTTCGGCAAGTTAGACTGTGTGGTGGACCAGATTTTATTAAGTTGTTGCATGGAGTATTTAAGGACATTTGAAAAGAACGATCCTTGATTAGTGAGCTGATTTTGGAGTTTATCCTCTTGTGAAGAATGGAAATCTTTGAGAACTTGTTTTGTAGATGTGTACACGTCATACTGAATGTTTCTACCATTGCTAGTTGAGTTCCAGAGATGTTTTATTGAGTCATTAGTAGATGATTTTAATGCGTTGCGCAGAACTGTTTGACATTGGATGAATTTGATGGACGGAGGGACAATATTCAGACCAAATTTGTTAGTGGTAAGGAAAACATTACTCAGTGTGCCTGATATTGGAATTTCAAGCCATTTGCGAATATACTTGTTAACAGAGGAATCGAGATTTTCTTTAACCCAAGTTAATGAGAGGTCAGCAACACTAAAATGCCAGGATATCTTGGGAAGCATGAAACGATTATAAAGGAGCAGTTTATTCTTGGATGAAGAGGTTTATGATCAATATTGGACATCATATCATCGATTATGGAGGTGATTTCAGATTTATGTTTTTGGTTGGACATATCGAAGTCGAAGTATCTTCCCAAGTAACAAAAAGAGTCATTAATTTGGACGCGAGGAACTACCTCGTGGTTGATCAAGAGTTTAGGTAGATACTGTACCGACTTAGAGATGCATTTCTTGATGCCAAATGTTGAACATTTATCAACCCTGATAATCATATCTGCCCATTGACACCAGATTGAAAAGCGGTTAAGTAGGTGCTGATTTTCATTTCTCTTGGCTACTCAATCACTGCTGGCGTCGTCGGCAAATTGAAACCCAGTGGATGGGATTTAAGAACTGGCAAGTGCTTTTAAGTGAGAAACCAATTGACGATATTTATCTGATTTGATGTGCTGAAGGAAGGTATTGAAACACATGTTGAAGAGGAGAGGACTTAAACAGTCACCCTGGAGACTCCACGGCCAACAGTGATGAAGGGAGTACGGTAATCAGATGTGATGATAGATGTCTTGAAATCAGTGTACAGGCTTTGCACAAGAGTTTTGATGTGGTCGGGGATGTGATGATAACCAAGAACAGATTGAATAAGATATGGTGCACTTCGCCAAAAGCATTTTTAAGATCAAGTAGGGTGATGACTAGAGATCGTTGTTTGATCCTTGCTTTATTAATGATATTGGCCATCTGAGCAGTGTGTTCTAAAGTGCCGGACATACCAGGAGTGAACCCTTTCTGGATGTCATGTTCGATGAGCTTATTCGTCTTGAGAAAAGAGAAGATTGCGTTACGAAGACACGATGTAAATACTTTTAAGGGGATTGATTCTAGAGTTATTGGTCTGAAGTTGGAAGGAATGTTTGTATCACCTTTTTATGAATGAGGATTGTGCAGGCTTTTTTCCAAGTAGAAGGAACATCTCCGGAAGACCAAACTTGGTGTATAATATCAGTGAGGTATGATCTTAAGAAAGGACAGCGTTTAAAACATATGATGGAAAGCTGGTCAAGAGGACAAGGGCTACCGAGGATTTCATTTTACGGATAACATGTGTTACTTGATCATAAGTTGGAGGATCAATGTTGAAAGGAACTACAGGATTCGGTAGATGTGGAATCCAGCTTGGAATAATGAACAGCTTACGTGGATTCACCGAAATGAAAGTTTTGCGAAAATAAGATGTACATTCAGCCATGCCAAAGGTAGGAAGAACGGTGACATTTTTATTGAAGATCTTTTTTATGTATCCCCAAAAGTTTTTAGTGATTAATTTATCATGGTCGATGTTATCATTATTGGAGTTTGACTTAGCTGTTCCAGAGTCATGTTTACGTAGCTTGTCACGCAACAAACGAGAGACATATTTTGTTTCATTCAGGTCACTAAATGTAGATTTTAGATTTTTTAGGGCTTTCTTTAAATGATTAACTGAATGATCCTTGTATTTATTTATGAAGCTGTTGTCAGGAGCGTGTTGATCAACCTGGCCATAATTTTCCGCGAAATAGACGTAAATGACATCATTTAGGAGCTGAATGTTTGAATTTATGTCTTGACCTCTGATTGGCTGTTTTGAATGAAGTGCAGATTTGAAAAATGCGTTTGCCGTTGACCATTTCTCATCATTATTTGGAAGATTTATTCCTTTTTTAAGATCTGGAGAATTGTCGTCATTTTCCAAACCATTAATTAAATTTTCAGCTGTTTCAGGCAGATCGTTTGCACAATTATTATTGAGTTGCTCATCTATGTCAGTAAGCAAATTGTCATCCAGGCCAAGTACCACGCGACAGCTACGCTGATGCATTTTAAGACCTCGGAGTCCCTTACAGTTTTTACCACAGCAACATTTAACAATGCCACTGTTAGAAATACTGTTAGTAGTGTGGATTACCGGCTGAGGAGGTCGTACTGAATAAGGATCTTGACCATTTAGAGGTTGAGATAGTCGTTGTTTACATCGCCATAAATGTCGCCCCAGAGAAACGAACTCCGCACCACAGAATGAACAAACGGTGCACAACAACAATAACACAATAATACTTGCACGAATCATGATCCGTGTACTACGAGTGCTTAATCAATATCGATATAGTGAAAATAACTGGACGATTCAAGTAATAAAATAGCAATAAAACTGAGTACACGTACAGAGCACGTTCGCACGCCTCTGCTCGGTGAATATATAATAATAATAATAATAATAATAATAATAATAATGGAAACTTTATTCTATATTTATACAACAATTACAAATCTCTCTACTTAAAGGCAATTTGCAATTGACTACTCGAGTGATACATGCATTTATAAATATAAACGACAAAATGATTTAAAATATATATATGAGGAATGTGCACATAAAAGGGATTCTAAAGGATTCTGTGTGTATCCAATAGCAAACGACTGCAAACTATACTAGAACCAATCTAGAACAAAAGGATCTTAGTAAAGAAGAGCCTTTTTATGTGCTCAGACCTCATGTTATGTTGTAGAGACAGAGTGTTAAGGTTGCGCACTGTTTTCCAATGGCGCTTTGACCTTTAAGGGACTTTTTTTCTCGGTATTTTCTGCATTTATTCAGTGTACAAAATGTTGCGAGATCATGACTTACAGAAGCATAATACATCATGAGGAATGTGCACATAAAAGGGATTCTAAAGGACTCTGTGTGTATCCAATAGCAAACGACTGCAAACTATACTAGAACCAATCTAGAACAAAAGGATCTTAGTAAAGAAGAGCCTTTTTATGTGCTCAGACCTCATGTTATGTTGTAGAGACAGAGTGTTAAGGTTGCGCACTGTTTTCCAATGGCGCTTTGACCTTTAAGGGACTTTTTTCTCGGTATTTTCTGCATTTATTCAGTGTACAAAATGTTGCGAGATCATGACTTACAGAAGCATAATATATCATTGTTATGTTGTAGAGACAGAGTGTAAAGGTTGCGCACTGTTTTCCAATGGCGCTTTGACCTTTAAGGGACTTTTTTCTCGGTATTTTCTGCATTTATTCAGTGTACAAAATGTTGCGAGATCATGACTTACAGAAGCATAATATATCATTGTTATGTTGTAGAGACAGAGTGTAAAGGTTGCGCACTGTTTTCCAATGGCGCTTTGACCTTTAAGGGACTTTTTTCTCGGTATTTTCTGCATTTATTCAGTGTACAAAATGTTGCGAGATCATGACTTACAGAAGCATAATACATCATGAGGAATGTGCACATAAAAGGGATTCTAAAGGATTCTGTGTGTATCCAATAGCAAACGACTGCAAACTATACTAGAACCAATCTAGAACAAAAGGATCTTAGTAAAGAAGAGCCTTTTTATGTGCTCAGACCTCATATATATATATATATCAAAATTTCAATAAGTCTGGGTTATTCCATTCTTTGTTTCGACAGCAGGAAAGGTAATAAGTTGATCTGATTGTAATGTTGATAATTTTTTTCACAATATAGTTTTGTTGTTTCTTGTCCTCTACACCAAGTTCTTTTAACATTTCGATGAAATCAGACGATTGATGGGAGAATACACCCAAAGTACTGATGGAAAGGTTTACAAATTTAACCTGCTGAAATTGACTCTTGTGGTCGATGACAGTCTCGTGATATTTACGTTGTTTCCGGTCTAAGTTGTTTTGTAGATTTGTTTCAAAACCAACAGTTAATTCTAGAATATACAAGCACTTATTTGATATGGACAACACTATGTCAGGACGCACCAGGAAGATCGACGTATAGGGAAGAGTTTTTGATGGATGGAAGACTATGAGCAATTGAATTCAGAACAGAATCATGACGCCAGGAAAAGCGGCCTTCTTGTAGGTAGTGATTACAACCCGCGACAACATGAAGAAGAGATTCAGGCATTAGGCATAGGGAGCAGTCAGAGTTGGAGGAAATACCCCATTTGACAAGGTTTTTCCGTGTAGGGAGAGTGTTGTTGATGTACCGGATGGTAAAGTTAAATATATTTTTCGGCAAGTTAGACTGTGTGGTGGACCAGATTTTATTAAGTTGTTGCATGGAGTATTTAAGGACATTTGAAAAGAACGATCTTTGATTAGTGAGCTGATTTTGGAGTTTATCCTCTTGTGTAGAATGGAAATCTTTAAGACCTTGTTTTGTAGATGTGTACACGTCATACTGAATGTTTCTACCATTGCTAGTTGAGTTCCAGAGATGTTTTATTGAGTCATTAGTAGATGATTTTAATGCTTTGCGCAGAACTGTTTGACATTGGATGAATTTGATGGACGGAGGGACAATGTTCAGACCAAATTTGTTAGTGGTAAGGAAAACATTACTCAGAGTGCCTGATATTGGAATTTCAAGCCATTTGCGAATATACTTGTTAACAGAGGAATCGAGATTTTCTTTAACCCAAGTTAATGAGAGGTCAGCAACAGTAAAATGCCAGGATATTTTGGAAAGCACAAAGCGATTATAAAGGAGCAGTTTATTTTTAGGATGGAGAGGTTTCAAGTCAATGTCAGACATCATGTCTTCAATCACAGAAGTAAGCTCAGATTTGTGTTTTTCATTAGACATTTCAAAGTCAAAGTGCCTGCCCAGGTGGCAAAAAGAGTCGTTGGTTTTAACACGAGGAACAAGTTAATTAAAAGTTTAGGTAGGTATTGAACTGATTTGGATGTAGATTTCTTGATACCAAAAGTAGAGCATTTGTCAACCCTGATTATCATATCAGCTCATTGACACCAAATTACAAAACGATTAAGAAGATGCTGGTTTTCAGATTCTTGACTACTGATAACGGCCGCGTCGTTGGCAAACTGAAACCAGTGAAGTGGGTTTAGAAAATTGTAAGAAAAACCAAATTAACTGTATTTTTCTGACTTGATATGTTGGATGAATGTATTGAAACAGAGGTTGAAAAGAAGAGGACTAAGACAGTCGCCCTGTAGAACGCCACGGCCAACAGTTATGAAAGGAGTGCGATATTCAGAAGTGATGATGGATGTCTTGAAGTGGGTGTACAGGCTCTTGATGAGGGTTTTTATGTGGTCAGGAATGTGATGATAAGCGAGGACAGACTGGATCAGATTATGGTGGACCTCACCAAAAGCATTTTTAAGATCAAGTAGGGTGATGACTAGAGATCGTGTTTGATCCTTGCTTTGTTAATGATATTGGCCATCTGAGCAGTGTGTTCTAAAGTGCCGGACATACCAGGAGTGAACCTTTCTGGATGTCATGTTCGATGAGCTTATCGTCTTGAGAAAAGAGAGACTTGCGTTACGAAGACACGATGTAAATACTTTTAAGGGGATTGATTCTAGAGTTATTGGTCTGAAGTTGGAAGGAATGTTTGTATCACCTTTTTTATGAATGAGGATTGTGCAGGCTTTTTTTCCAAGTAGAAGGAACATCTCCGGAAGACCAAACTTGGTGTATAATATCAGTGAGGTATGATCTTAAGAAAGGACAACGTTTAAAACATATAATTGAAAGCTGATCAAGCGGACAAGGACTACCAGAAGATTTCATTTTGCGGATAACATTTGTAACTTGATCATAGGGAGAGTCTTACGAAAATATGAAGCATATTCGGACATTCCAAAGGAAGGAAGGACATCTTTCTTATTAAAAACATTTTTGATATAACCCCAGAAGTTTTTACTGATGAATTTATTATGATCAATGGAATCTTCGGTCGACCTGATGAAATCAGAATCTTGTTTACGAAGCTTGTCACGCAAATGACGAGAGACATATTTTGTTTAGTTAAGGTCACCATTTGAAGATTTAAGATGTTTAAGCACTTTCTTTAAATCTTTAACTGAGTAATCTTTGTATTTAGCAATGAAGGTGTTGTCAGAAATATGTTTATCCACAAAACCACAATTTTCAGCAAAGTAGTTGTATATAACATCATTTAGGAGCTTGATGTTCAAATTCATATCTTGTGATCTGATTGGCAGATTTGAGTGTAGGGCAGATTTGAAAAATGCGTTTGCCCGTTGACCATTCCTTCATCATTATTTGGAAGATTTATTCCTTTTTAAGATCTTGGAGAAGTTGTCGTCATTTTCCAAACCATTAATTAAATTTTCAGCTGTTTCAGGCAGATCGTTTGCACAATTATTATTGAGTTGCTCATCTATGTCAGTAAGCAAATTGTCATCAGGCCAAGTACCACGCGACAGCTACGATGATGCATTTTAAGACCTCGGAGTCCCTTTACAGTTTTACCACAGCAACATTTAACAATGCCACTATTAGAAATACTGTTAGTAGTGTGGATTACCGGCTGAGGAAGGTCGTACTGAAGTAAGGATCTTGACCATTTGGAGGTTTGAGATAGTCGTTGTTTACATCGCCATAAATGTCGCCCAGAGAAACGAACTCCGCACCACAGAATGAACAAACTGGTGCACAACAACAATAACACAATAATACTTGCACGAATCATGATCCATGTACTACGAGTGCTTAATCAATATCGATATAGTGAAAATAACTGACGATTCAAGTAATAAAAATAGCAATAAAACTGAGTACACGTACAGAGCACGTTTGCACGCCATCTCTGCTCAGTGCATGATATAATAATAATAATAATAATGAAAACTTTATTCATATGTTTTATCTCATAGAATACAATTGTGAATCTCACTTAACAGGTAATTCACAACTGGCTACCAGAACTGACAATACTACTAAAAATACATATACACATATATAATATCTTTAAAGCTACACATTATATTTATATAATAAGTTTAAAATTTCATCAGGTCGGGATTATCCCAATTCTTGTTTCTTTTACAAAATATGAAATAAGTAGATCTAATAGCAATGCTAATTATTTTTTTAACTATATACATTTGATGTTTTTTGTCTATTTTTAAACTTTTTAACATGTCTAAGAACGATGAACATTCATTTGAAAAGACTCCAAGTGCACTTATGGAAAGGTTAACAAATGTCACAGATTTATAGTGATTACGTAATCTTTCGGTAGTATTTTTGTATTTGTTTTCTTTTCGATTAACGTTATTTTCTAGATTAGACTCAAAACCAACAGTTAGTTCCAGTATATAAAGGCAATCTGGAGTAGACACCAACAAGTCGGGACGATGTGTGTCACCAGTTACGATGGACGGGCTGTTGAAACCATCAATGTCAGCGTAGAGCAGCGAAGAACTGTTAAGTACGGGTTGCAGAGAGGAGGCGAGGAATTTGAGAACTGAATCGTGTCTCCAGGTGAAACGATCGAGATAAGACTGGCATCCTGCTACTACGTGGCAAAGAGATTCTGGAGAGCAGCAAAACGAACAATCTGATGTGCCTAATAAGCCCCACTTGACAAGGTTTTTGCGTGTTGGCAGTGTGTTGTTAATGTATCGTATGGCGAAATTAAATATGTTTTTCGGCAGATTAGAGTGAACAATAGACCAAGTTGAGTGAAGTGATGACAAGGAGTACTTGGTGATGTTGGTAAAAAAGAAACCTTGTGATGGCAGATGATTAAGTAACTTATCTTCTTGACCAGCCTTAAAATTTTTAAGGACGTCCTTTGTTGACTTAAAGACATCATACTGAATGTTAGTGTTAGCACTAGTCGACTTCCAGAGATCTTTAATTGAGGCATTACGAGAAGATTTTAAGGCCTTTCTAAGGACCGTTTGACAGTGTATAAACTTAATAGACGGGAGACAGATGTTGAGACCAAACTTATAATAATAATAATAATAATAATAATAATAATAATAATAATAATAATAATAATAATAAAATAATAATAATAATAATAATAATAATAATAACTAGACGCATAACTGCGTGAACATGGGCTTCCTGTCATAATTAGTCATAAGCTTCATTTTTATTACGTATAACAATGTCCAATTTAGCTATAAAATCAATATGTACTGATAGTTCTATCAAACAAACTACGCATCTATTCTTGAAAAAGCGACTTATTATCCAATTTATCTTCAGCTTCAGTAATATGTGTTATATCTGTGTGGGCTCATTGCTAATATTTGTACAATCAATAACAACATCTTTATACAATGTGTTATTAGCCATGTAAGTGCTGCTTGTACAGATGTTGGTCTGACAGCTTCAAAATATACATGACCTCTAAATTGTAGTTTTCTTTTCAACTTAAGCATAACTAGACGCACACGTGCGTTCACTCGTGCCCCGGGAGCCCCTTTTAAGAGAGGCTCCAATGACCGGCCCTGTTCGTACTCTTCCCCGAGCTGTTTCACGAATTCTTCACCATTCTGGGAAATAGTTAACCGTAATATAATGACCTTTTTTGAATCGGCTAACTTAAACTAAAGAATATCTGATTAGTCAATTCGTCTGTCAGCAGCTATTAGTGTTTGCCTTTGTCTTTCTATTATCATGCATGGATAGTATTATATATATCTCCGACATGCAAAAATATTACCAGCGAATGTATCAGTTTATTCAGCGAATATACCAGTTTATTCAACTTTTTATTCCACTTATGTATCTCAATTGTTTGATGTAAAGACTTCTACAACGGCGTTTTTGACACAATAACAAATTCTGTACTTTTTCGTTCATGTTTCGAATGTATCTTTGAACTAGACGCACACGTGCGTTCACTCGTGCCCCGGAAGCCCCTTTTATGACCGGCCCCGTTCGTACTCTTCCCCGAGCCGTTTCACGCATTCTTCACTTAACCGTAACATAATAAAGACCTTTTTTGACCTTTTTAAAGAATATCTGATTAGTCAATTTGTCTGTCAGCAGCTATTAGTCGACATGCAAAATATTACCAGCGAATATGCCAGTTTATTCAACTTTTTATTTTCACTATGTATCTCAATTGTTTGCTGTAAAGACTTCTACAACGGCGTTTTTCACACAATAACAAATCGTGAATTTTTTCGTTCATGTTTCGGATGTTTTAAATAATAAAAGACGTTACGTGACCAACAAGGTCAATGGAACCTATCCGTCCCATGCAATGGTCTGCTCTAGAATTCCGTATTAAAATTCAGTACAAAAACCTCTCAAGATCTCTTGAATGCTTGAATACAATTGACTTGCTTCTACGTATGTTCGTTTAGCAACATGTAGGATGAGAAATTCGTAGATTCACAGCTCATAGGAAATACTCTTTATCCATGTTTATCGCGAGGGTTCTCTTTCAAGTACTCCATTTAGAGTTCGATATTTGGTCAAAGTATTGGAGATGAAGCTCAAACTAACAGCCCATTCGGAAGTTCTTATAAGTATATAGGTATACCTGGAGTTAAAAGCTCCAAATTACATTGTGCTACTGCAGGAAAAGCCTGTCTCTGAAAACTATTTTCTTTGTAGTCGGCCATCTTGCATTCCTAAAGTTCCTCGCTGGCGTTCACTACGGAGGTGATGAATGAAGGGCATTGTTTTTTACGTTCTTAACCAATCAGGGGTGTAACACGTGACCGATTGCGCAAGAATGCTGCATTCTCGAGACGAAAAGAGGAAAAAAAAAAAAAAAAAAAACATTTGCAGTTTATAACTCGTTCCCGGCCTAAAGGCCTGGGCACGAGTAATAAAAGACGTTACGTGACCAAACGCACACTACAAGGTCAAGTTCCAAGCCAGAATTGAATTCCGATATTAAAATTCAGTACAAAAACCTCTCAAGTTCTCTTGAATGCTTGAATGAGGAATATAATTGACTTGCTTCTATGTATGTTCGTTTAGCAACATGTAGGATGAGAAATTCGTAGTTTTCCAGCTCATAGGAAATAGTCATTATCGCAAGGGCATCCTTTTAAGTACTCCATTTCGAGTTCGATATTTGGTCAAAGTATTGGAGATGAAGCTCAAAATAACAGCCCATTCTGAAGCTCTTATAAGTATATAGGTATATCTCGAGTTAAAAGCTCCAAATTAAATTGTTCTACTGCAGAAAAAGCCTGTCTGTGAAAGCTATTTTCTTAGTAGTCGGTCATCTTGCATTCCTTAAGTATTTCCCGATCAAGACGACAACACGCATGTGTGGACATTTCGACGACCAAGACGAACATAAATGAGAATAACAATAGCGAATTTTTAACATGGGCTTCGCTTCTACAGGAAGCCCATGTAATAATATGGAAAATCAGAGGACCAGGTTGATTCACTGGTTCAATCAGTGAGAATAGTTAGCAGTGATATAAACATGGAATTTGGTATATCAAAGTGCGCATCTCTTATAATGAAAAGAGGAAAGCTGTCAGAGAGTAAGGGTATCAAAATGCCAGACAAGATCATTAGAGGAATGGACGACTCTGAGGATGAGTATAAATATCTTGGCATCCTCGAAATAGATGACATAAAGCATGTGGAAATGAAGAAAGACCTGCAGAGAGAGTATTTTTGAAGAGTTCGGAAAATTCTTAAGTCCAAATTAAATGGAGGAAACGTAATCATGGCAATTAATTCCAGAGCTGTATCTACTATAAGGTACAGTGCTGGTATCATTGAGTGGACAAAAGAAGAACTTCAAAGTATTGATCGGAAAACAAGGAAACTGCTTACTATTTGTAGTGTTTGTAAGTGCGGGCTTCCTGTGGCCCGGGGGTTCGAGAGTAAACATGGCGTCAGCCGTCACATGGAATCTGTGTTAGTTTTTATCGTGTTCAATCCCGCGTGACTACAAACCATCGGACCCTACACTGGTGACGAGGATTAAAGATAATACAATAGTCATCCAACCAAAGCAACAATTTCAACACAAAAATGGCAGAAGGTGGGAAAAACTCAATTGGAAAATTCGACTGCTACAGCGATCCTAGTTCCCTTGGCAAACGATGGAAACGATGGCTGACATCCTTCGAGTTATATGCAGATGGCAAGGGACTCATCATACAAGACGACGAAGATGACAACAAGCAACGTCGAAGAGCACTACTTCTTCATTTAGCCGGTCCAGACATACAAGACGTTTTCCTAACTTTGACAGACACCGGCGACGTGAAAGACTATGCCAAGGCCGTCGAAGCGCTCAACAGATACTTTGCTCCTCAAGTCAATCCAGCCTATGCTCGACATTCATTCCGTCAAATGCAACAAAAACCAGGAGAGACTGTCCAACAGTTTGCAACGAGACTGCGTAAAGCAGCACAAGATTGTGATCACGGTACAGACATGGATAACCAAATCAGAGATGAAATCATGTGTAAATGTCATTCAAATTATATCAGACGAAAACTACTCAAAGAAGGACAAGGGTTAACCCTAAAACGAACCCTTGAAATTACAGAACAATGCGAAAAAGTCGAAGCTCAAATGACCGCTCTGTCGAGTACAGAGGAAGGTGAACTGTCAAGTGTTAACAAGGTTACAGAAAGGAAAGCAAGCAAGGAGATACAGCAAGGAAGTAGTACTGCGAAATGCTATAGATGTGGACGTACTGGACACTTTGGACGAGACCCTACGTGCCCGGCTCGTGGTAAGACATGCAACAAGTGCAAGGGGAAGGATCATTTTGCTGCAGTATGCAAGACCAAAGGTAGTGTAAACTATGTGGGGGAAGAACCGCCACCAACTGATAATGTGGATTGTGTGCAGGAATCAAAATCAGCTAACCGTGAGTACACCTTTAATGTAAACGATGGAATTAACTCAAACATGATTAACATTCTCATTGGGGGAGTAAACTTGGAAGTTCTTGTAGACTCTGGAGCAAGTAGCAACATTATCAGTGAGAAAACATGGGAAGATTTGAAACGCAAGAAGATCAACTGTAAATCAACCTTAGGCCCCAATGGGAAACAGTTGTATGCTTACGGATCAACCCAACCCTTGACAGTGAAAGGGAGTTTCACCTGTGAGATAAAGATTGGGGGGAGATCGTCTGAAACAGAGTTCCTAGTCATCAAGGGGGAGGGTGCCTCCCTGCTCGGGCATAAAACCGCCACAGCTCTTGGTGTACTCAAAATCAGCACATATGTGTCAACAGTCACCAGTTATACACAGTCAGTCCAAGCGCGCTACCCCAATGTTTTTAAGGGGGTGGGGAAGTTGAATACCAGACAAGTTACCCTACACATCAACCCTACTGTGAGGCCAGTTGCACAACCCTTGAGGCGCACGCCCTTCAATTTAAGGGAGAAGGTTAAGGAAAAGATCAAAGAGTTAGTGGACATGGACATCATTGAACCCGTTGATGGTCCTACCCCTTGGGTTAACCCAGTAGTTGTTGTACCAAAACCTAATGGGGAAATCAGACAGTGTATTGACATGCGATGAGCTAATGAAGCGATAATTCGGGAGAGACACCCCATTCCCACAGTAGATGAGGTCCTGCAGGGAGTCAATGGCTCCAAAGTCTTTTCAAAGCTTGATTTGAAATGGGGCTACCATCAGCTCAAGTTAAGCCCAGAATCACGTGAAATAACTACCTTTGCAACCCATGCTGGGTTATATAGGTATAAGCGCCTCCTGTTTGGAGTGAGTTCAGCCAGTGAACAATATCAACATGAAATATCAACTGTAATTGCTGGGATAGAGGGCACAAGCAACATCTCAGACGACATAGTAGTGCATGGCCAAGACCAGGAAGAACACGACCAACGCTTAAATGCAGTACTTCAGCGGTTGGATCAGAGTGGCTTAACTCTAAATCCTGACAAGTGCGTGTATAACATGGACTGCATAGTGTTCATAGGTATGTTGCTGTCCGAGAAGGGAATAGGTCCCACTGAGGAAAGAGTGAGAGCTGTCGTCGATGCACGAGAACCAAGCAACGCTACCGAAGTCAGAAGTTTCCTCGGACTCGTAAGTTACAGCAGCAGATTCATCCCAGGATTTGCTACCATCTCGGAGCCCCTGAGGAGATTGACAAAGAAAGACGAGCCCTTTCAGTTTGGCCAGGAAGAAAGGAAGTCCTTCAAGGCCTTAAAAGATGGCTTAGTAAACGCGACCAACTTAGCATACTTCGACAAACAAGCACCCACTATGGTAATAGCAGATGCTAGCCCTGTTGGGCTAGGTGCCGTGTTAGTACAAGAACAGAATGGGAGCCATGTGCCAATCTGTTATGCAAGCCGTAGCCTGACTGAGTGTGAGAAAAAGTACTCACAAACCGAAAGAGAAGCTCTTGGCCTTGTGTGGGCATGTGAAAAATTCCACCCCTACATCTATGGGGCAAAGTTTGACCTTGTAACAGACCATAAACCTCTGGAAGCCATCTACAATCCACACTCTAAGCCATGCGCCAGAATAGAGAGATGGACATTAAGACTCCAGCCCTATGACTTCAGGGTAGTCCATGTTCCTGGAACGCAGAACATTGCCGACTCTCTTTCTCGCCTAGTTAAGTCAGAACAAGGACAACAACGACAAGGTGAGGACGAATATGTACGCTTCGTGGCTGTAAATGCCACTCCTAATGCTATGAACACCAAGGAGATTGAAGAGATATCTGCAGACGATGAAGAGCTAATAGCAGTTAGAGAGGCCATCCACACTGGGAATTATGAAAAGTGCAAGGCTTATAGCCCCATTGCTGGAGAACTATGCACATATGGCCAATTAGTACTACGTGGGACGCGCATAGTTTTGCCTTCAAAACTCAGACCTCAAGCACTGGCCCTTGCTCATGAAGGACACTTGGGAATAGTAGGTACAAAACAAAACCTGAGAAGCAAAGTATGGTGGCCTGGGATGGATAGAGCCACAGAAAAGCACTGTAGATGCTGCCATGGATGTCAGCTGATGGCTAAACCCGATCCACCTGAACCACTTGAGTCCTCAAGCCTGCCGGAAGGGCCCTGGAGGGACCTGGCTGCAGACCTCTTGGGTCCATTCCCTTCAGGGCACTCCATTCTGGTCGTGGTAGATTACTATAGTCGTTACTACGAGTACGCTATACTGCAGTCGACGGTAACAGAAAAGGTCACAGACGCAATAGAGGGGATGTTTTGTAGACACGGACTGCCTGTAACGATTAAAATCGACAATGGCCCACAGTTTATTAGTCAAGAATTCAAGGCATTCTGTGATCAGAATGGCATCAGACATGTTAGGACCACACCCAAGTGGGCACAAGCAAATGGAGAAGTTGAGAGGCAAAACCGGTCCCTAATGAAGCGCATAAAAATTGCACAAGCAGAAGGAGCCAATTGGAAGAGGGAGCTACAGAGATACGTATTCAAATACAGGGCAACTGAACATGCCACTACAGGAAAGAGCCCAGCTGAACTTCTGTTTAACCGCAAGATCAGAGGTAAATTACCCGACATGAATTATTATGAGCATTACGACCAAGACACCCGCGACAGGGATGCCGAACAAAAGGGAAAGGCAAAGACATACACTGATGTGCAACGCAAGGCAGAGCCCTCTGGAATAAAAGTAGGTGACCAAGTTCTAGTTAAACAAGAGAACATGAATAAGTTCAGCACTTACTTCAAACCTACACCGCATGTTGTTGTTGAAAAGAACGGAAGCAAAGTAACAGCCCAGTCACCTCAAGGTAATCAAATTGTTAGAACCAGCACACATTTCAGAAGGTATGAGACTGGGGAGGATGGTGATACCACTCAAGGTGAGAATAACCCCACGGAATCAAGTGAGCCAGAAGGTCCAATTCTGGAGACCCTAACCAAGGTCACAGATGGGGGATATTTGGAGACTCCACAAAGGTCAAGACCACAGCGGGAGAGAAGACTACCAGAGAAGTTTAAAGACTTTGTGATGGACTAATTACACACTTGCCAAGAACACTCTGAACTGATGTTTAATAACATTTAACTTGTTTGTTTGAACTTTTCAGAACTTAAAGAACATTGAAGAACTTTGCTTAAGTTAATGTGAACCTTTAGATTATTGCATGTTTGTCATTTAGTTAAGTTTGTTGAAGATTCAGTTACTGTCCAAAGAAAGGGAGGGATGTAGTGTTTGTAAGTGCGGGCTTCCTGTGGCCCGGGGGTTCGAGAGTAAACATGGCGTCAGCCGTCACATGGAATCTGTGTTAGTTTTTATCGTGTTCAATCCCGCGTGACTACGAACCATCGGACCCTACACTATTTACCGGGCTCTCCACCCTCAAGCAGATGTTGACAGACTATACTTCAAAAGGAAACAAGGAGGCAGAGGGTTGATAAGTGTTGAGGACTGTGTAACTGCAGAGATAAACAGCATGATTAGATACCTAGTCAATAGTGATGAAATTGCCTTAAAGGCAGTACAGAATGAGAACACATTGAGAGTTAGGAATAATGGTGCAGGTAAAGAAGAATTAAGAGAAGAAAGGAGGAGAAGATACCTCAGTAAATGTCTACATGATCAATATGAGAAAAACACGGAGAAAAAGGATGAAAAATCCTGGGAATGGCTAAAGAAAGGACAACTGAAAAAGAGACAGAAAGTCTGTTAATGGCTGCACAAGACCAAGCATTAAGAACTAACAGCATCAGATCAAAGATTGACAACCAAGATGTCTCCCCTAACTGTAGGATGTGTGGAATCAGAGAAGAAACTGTCAGCCACATAGTGTCAGAGTGCAACAAGTTAGCCCAAAAATACTACCGACATTGGAGACATGATAAGGTGGCACAAATAATACACTGGCACATGTGTGGTGTGCATGGTTTTGAAAGAGGCCCTAAATGGTATGACCACACACCAGCACCCGTTTTAGAATCAGAAACAACTAAAATCCTCTGGGATTTTAAAATTCAAACAGACAAGCCTCTGGAGTTCAACTGGCCGGACATAACAGTATTGAACAAGAAGGAGGACACATGTTGGAATATAGATGTAGCCTGTCCCTTTGACACAAGAGTGCATGAAAAAGAAAAGGAAAAAATTGAGAAATACCAAGACCTGAAAAGAGAAATGTTACGTATATGGAAATGCAAGACCATCAAAATTATCCCAGTGGTAATAGGGGCATTAGGTTCAGTCTCTTCTCAACTAGACAAGTGGCTGCAGTTAATTGGGATGACAAACTATCTGCAAACAATTCAAAAAGCATGCTTACTGGGAACAGCGAGGATCCTAAGAAAAGTGATGGACATGGAATGTTAAGGGTTAAGATTTGTAAAGAAGGGTTTTGACTTGGGTACCTGAGGGCACGGGATGTGCCCTGATACCCATTTTATTCTAGCAACATCATTACGCTATGCATTCGACAACCGACGACGACGACAACGACTTTCTTTAGCCATTCCCAGGATTTTCCATCCTTTTTCTCCGTGTTTTTCTCGAAGAACCAGGTTCAAGAACTTCTACCTTTGGCAAAAGATCCTTTTCACTGGCTGCACCTTCACTTTGGAACAATCTACCGGACACTGTGAAACATGCTATCTCTCTGGCTTCCTTTAAATCTCAACTAAAAACATTCCTGTTTATCAGGAACGCATAATCTAATGGTATTTCGTTAAACTTCAAGAATCTGTAATTCTTGAATTTGACGACGAATTATTATATTGGCCGTGTAGACAGAGACCATTTAGAGAAGAAGTATCGATTGAAAACAAAAGGATTTCAAGTTTGTATTGAAGAATTTAAGCAGAGGATCGTTGCAAAAGCCAACCGAATTAAGCGATATTCAGATAAGCAGACTGTATGATACTCTGGAGGGAAAGTGTAATCATGAAAAAAATTCTACCTGATATTGAGGAGAGTAATAAGTTTTGGAAAGATATTTGGAGTGAACCAGTACAACATAACAGGGAAGCGGAGTGGCTGAAAAAATTGAAAGAAGAGATTGAAGGTTAACAACAGCAAGATATCAAAATTGACATTGAAAAGTTACGAAAAGTGCTAATGGGTATACCAGACTGGAAAGCTCCCGGGCCTAACATGGTACAAGGATTTTGGATAAAAAACTTTACTAGCATCCATGAAAGATTAGTAGAACAGTTATCTATGTGTTTGGACTGCGGGGAAGTCCCATCTTGGATGATTAAAGGAAGGACTGTATTGATCATGAAGGATGAAAAGAAGGGAGGCATCCCAACTAATTTTAGACCAATAACTTGTCTGCCACTCATGTGGAAACTGTTAACGGGAATTATTTCTACTGAAGTTTATGCATTTGTGGAAAATATGTTACCTCAGGAGCAAAAGGGATGTCGGAAAAATTCAAGAGGGACCCATGACTTGCTTTTTATTGATAAAATGATTTTGAAAAATGCAAGGAGGAATCATAAAAATCCTGTCATGGCATGGGTTGATTATCGAAAAGCCTATGATTTAGTCCCCCACTCATGGATCCAAGAATGCCTAGACCTTTTCGGAATTGCAACTAACATCAAACGAATCCTAACAAACAGTATGAAAGAATGGAGCACGGTTTTGCCCTCGGGAAATACCATCATTGGAGAAATTGACATTAAACGTGGCATCTTTCAAGGAGATACTCTCTCCCCATTGTTATTTGTAATAACTTTAATCCCACTGACTTTAATTCTTAGAAAAACCAAATTTGCATATAACCTTAACGGAGAGCAGATAAATCATCTGCTTTTCATGGATGATCTTAAGTTGTTTGCAAAGTCTGAAAAAGGCATTGAAAGCTTAATACATACTGTAAGGGTATTTAGCTCAGATATTGGAATGTATTTTGGCATTGATAAGTGTGCAACTCTAGTTTTGCATAGAGGCAAGACAAAACATTCTGATGGAATTTCATTACCAACTGGAAAAGACATTGAAAATCTTGATGAAAACGCAGGTTATAGATATTTGGGCATCTTGGAGTCAGATGATTTTAAATGCAGAGAAATGAAAGCGAGTATTACCAAGGAATATCTTCGACGAGTGAGAAAGATACTGATAAGTAAATTAAATGGAAGGAATGTCATCAAAGCAATTAACACGTGGGCAGTATCCCTTTTAAGATACTCTGCAGCATTTGTGGATTGGACGAGAGAGGAATTGAGAGAAATTGATAGGAAAACGAGGAAATATCTGAACATGTACAAAGCACTTCACCCGAGGGATAGTGTTGCAAGACTTTATTTACCAAGACAACTTGGTGGTCGGGGACTAACATCAGTTCAAGATTGCTCTGATCAGGCCAAATTAGGCCTAATGAAATATATTCAAGACAGTGAAGAGCACTTTTTAATGGCTGCTAGGAAAGAGATTAGCAGTGTCTCTTAGGAAGTAGAAGATGTGAAAGACTTTAGAAAAAGGAAAACAGAGGAAAGAATGCAAGAACTTGTGAACAAAGAGCTACATGCCCAGTTTATCAGAGAGGTTGAAAGTGTTTCAAGTGATAAAAGTTGGGTGTGGCTGAAAGACGGAAGCTTGAAAAAAGAAACCGAAAGCCTAATTATATCGGCTCAAACTCAGTCAATTAGGACTAATCTTATCAAAACCAAAATAGATAGATCACAGGACAATCCCAAATGTCGGTTGTGCCATCAAAAAGATGAGAGTGTTAATCACATACTGTGTGAATGCACTGCAATGGCACAAAAAGAGTACAATAAAAGACATGATGGAGTTGCTAGAACACTCCATTGGGATTTGTGTCGAGCATATGGGCTTGAACATGCTGAAAAGTGGTACGAACATAATCCTGAACCTGTGATAGAGAATCAAGACGTGAAGCTCTTATGGGACTTTACTATCCAAACTGACAAGAAAATCTCACACAATAGACCAGACATGGTATTGATTGATAACAGTAACAATAATTGCCATATAATAGATGTTGCTTGCCCTGGAGATAAGCGAATACAAGATAAGGAAAGAGAGAAAATAGAGAAATACACAGATCTTGCAGTGGAAATCCAAAGGCTTTGGAAACTGAAGAATGTGAAGGTTGTGCCAATAGTTATTGGGGTGTTGGGAATGTTCACCAACAAACTAGAACAATATCTAAAGCATCTTAAGTTAAACATCAAAGTGGCATTAATTCAGAAAACAGTCTTGTTAGGCTCGGCTAGAATCCTCAGAAGAATCCTATCTGTCTAAGGTGACTTGTTGCCACCTGACAATAGGATCAGTTACCAGTGGAAACATCTTTTAATGTGAAATTACAGAAATAATAATGGAAACTTTATTCTATAGTTATACAACAATTACAATCTCTCTACTTACAGGCAATTTGCAATTGACTACTCGAGTGATACATGCATTTATAAATGTAAACGACAAAATGATCTGGGTTATTCAATTCTTTGTTTCGACAGCAGAAAAGGTAATAAGTTGATCTGATTGTAATGTTGATAATTTTTTTCACAATATAGTTTTGTTGTTGCTTGTCCTCTAGGCCAAGTTCTTTTAACATTTCGATGAAATCAGACGATTGATGGGAGAATACACCCAAAGTACTGATTGAAAGGTTTACAAATTTAACCTGCTGAAATTGATTCTTGTGGTCGATGACAGTCTCGTGATATTTACGTTGTTTCCGGTCTAAGTTGTTTTGTAGATTTGTTCCAAAACCAACAGTTAATTCTAGAATATACAAGCACTTATTTGATATGGACAACACTATGTCAGGACGCAAGCTGTCACCAGTTATGATAGAGGGGCTCGGAAAACCAGGAAGATCGACGTATAGGGAAGAGTGTAGGGAGAGTGTTGTTGATGTACCGGATGGTAAAGTTAAAGATGTTTTTCGGCAAGTTAGACTGTGTGGTGGACCAGATTTTATTAAGTTGTTGCATGGAGTATTTAAGGACATTTGAAAAGAACGATCCTTGATTAGTGAGCTGATTTTGGAGTTTATCCTCTTGTGAAGAATGGAAATCTTTAAGACCTTGTTTTGTAGATGTGTACACGTCATACTGAATGTTTCTACCATTGCTAGTTGAGTTCCAGAGATGTTTTATTGAGTCATTAGTAGATGATTTTAATGCTTTGCGCAGAACTGTTTGACATTGGATGAATTTGATGGACGGAGGGACAATGTTCAGACCAAATTTGTTAGTGGTAAGGAAAACATTACTCAGAGTGCCTGATATTGGAATTTCAAGCCATTTGCGAATATACTTGTTAACAGAGGAATCGAGATTTTCTTTAACCCAAGTTAATGAGAGGTCAGCAACAGTAAAATGCCAGGATATTTTGGAAAGCACAAAGCGATTATAAAGGAGCAGTTTATTTTTAGGATGGAGAGGTTTCAAGTCAATGTCAGACATCATGTCTTCAATCACAGAAGTAAGCTCAGATCTGTGTTTTTCATTAGACATTTCAAAGTCAAAGTGCCTGCCCAGGTAGCAAAAATAGTCGTTGGTTTTAACACGAGGAACAAGTTCATTGTTAATTAAAAGTTTAGGTAGGTATTGAACTGATTTGGATGTAGATTTCTTGATACCAAAAGTAGAGCATTTGTCAACCCTGAATATCATCACAGCCCATTGACACCAAATTACAAAACGGTTAAGAAGATGCTGGTTTTCAGATTCTTGACTACTGATAACGGCCGCGTCTTCGGCAAACTGAAACCAGTGAAGTGGGTTTAGAAATTTGTAAGAAAAACCAAATTGACTGTATTTTTCTGACTTGATATGTTGGATGAATGTATTGAAACAGAGGTTGAAAAGAAGAGGACTAAGACAGTCGCCCTGTAGAACGCCACGGCCAACAGTTATGAAAGGAGTGAATAATTTAACTTTATAATAATAATAATAATAAATAATTTAACTTTATAATAATAATAATAATAATAATAATAATAATAATAATAAAAATAATAAAGAAAGCAACGTGCAGCAGTTAAGGGACATAATGAAAGACGAGAAATGGCAAGGAAAACTACTCACTCAGCGATGGAACGATGAGAGCAGCACAGAGAGGAGCTGTTTTGGCTGGTTAAAGAATTGGAATTCATGCCCATCACAAGTAGTTGCAGGGATGCATGAGCTCTATGAGCAGCTATTACCTACAAGACTATATTATGGAAAGAAGATTGGAACGACTCCTGTCCAAGATTTGTCGTGCAGATTGTGCGGAAAAGCTCCTGAAAGCGTCCCTCATATCCTCGCTGGATGCTCGGCGTTTGCTCAAACAAAGTACTTATGGAGGCACGACTCAGCTTTGAAGGTCTTGTTCTTTGAACTGCTGAAAGATTGTGGTTTGGTGGATAGAATACCGCCTTGGTATTCCCCGGTAGTTCCTAAACCCATATACGAGAATGAGGTGTATCAAGCGTATTGGGACGTCCCAGTTTATGCAGAAAACACTGAAGTGCGTGCTAATCGAGTGGACGCACGTATTATCAATCACAAGGACAAGAAGATAATGACATTGGAAATGAGCTGTCCATGGATGGACAACCGAGAGCGCAAAGACAGTGAAAAGACTATGAAGTATGGCCCTTTGAGATGGGAATTAAAGCAGCAGTTTAAAGGATACGAAGTACAGCAGTTCAATATAATCATAGATGTCTTGGGAGGATGGTCTAAAGAGCTTCAAAAGACGATGGATGAAATATTAGGATGCAGAGGAAAGATGGTGCTCCAAAAGATGCAGAAAGCTGTCATTTCGTCGACTCTGAACATTGCACGCACGTTCAAGACTTATACATAAGTGGCGCAATTTTACCTCAACAATTCAAGGGAACAAACTTTGAACACATATAAAATCGAAACTTATAGTAGGTTTTTTCAGTATTATTTTATATAGACATATATATATATTTTTTTTGCTTTTTTCAGGAATTTACCATTTATAATAGTTCTTAAGATTTTTTTAAGCTTCTTTTCAATAATTTTTAGGGATATTTTCTTTCGAAGAGGCAAATTTTATTTAATATATTGGTATAGCATTAAGGAAATTAGGTTAATTTTACATGGCCTCTAGGTAACGCTTAGCGCCCTATTGTGCCATTAGGATTTAGCATAAAGATGTGTAACACTGCTGGATATAATGGAAACTTTATTACATTTTTCGCCTAACTCTACAATTGCAAATCTCGCTACATGTAGGTAATTTACAATTGGCTACTTGAATCCTATACAAATATCTAACTATGGCTATAATACAATATATATATTTTTTGATGAGACTAGAACTTCATCAGATCTGGGTCATTCCAAGCTTTGTTTCTACAGCAAAAGATATAATAAGATGACCTAATTGCTATTTTTGTGATGGTTTTGATTATATATTTATGTTGTTTGTTGTCAAAACTTAACTCATCTAACATTGTAAAGAAATTATCAGAGTCTTTAGCGAAAACACCAAGTGCACTGACAGATAGATTAACGAACACGACTTTCTTGTGATAGTGACGTAGATTATCAATAGTTTCTTTATATTTAGTTCTTTTTCTAGTTATATTATTCTGGAGGTTTGATTCAAAGCCAACAGTCAGTTCAAGCACATACAAGCAGTCATTAGTAGTGGAAAGTATAAGGTCAGGACGTTGAGAATCACCAGTCAAAATTGATGGACTTTTAAAGCCAGGTATATCAGCGTACAGGGAAGAGTCATTAACAGCTTGTAGGGTTGTAGCAATGAAGTGAAGGATGGAGTCGTGCCTCCAAGTGAAACGACCCTGATCAAGATAAGTTTTACATCCAGCGATTACATGGAGGAGAGATTCTGGCTTCAAACAGAACGAGCAATCAGAGGTTGGAGATAAACCCCACTTTGTCATGTTTTTACGTGTTGGTAAAGTGTTATTTATGTAGCGTATGGTAAAATTGAAGATATTCTTGGGTAAACTGGATTGTGCCAAGGACCAAATGTTGCTAAGTTTTAGCAGAGAGTTGTTCAGAACATTAGAAAAAAAGGACCCTTGAGAGACAAGATGATTTTGCAGTTTATACTCATGATCAGCATGGAAATCTTTTATGACATCTTTGGTAGATTTATAGACATCATACTGAACATTGGTGTGGTTGCTTGACGATTTCCAGAGATGTTGCACTGATTTATTAGGTGATAGTTTTAACGCTTTACGTAGAACTGTTTGACACTGAATAAATTTAACAGAAGGAGGACAGATCTCTAAACCAAATTTATTGCGAGGTAAGAAGACATTGCTTAAGGTACCAGAGATGGGGAGCTCTAACCACTTGCGGACATATTTAGCTACAGCATTATCGATGTTATCAGTTACCCATGTTTTAGACAAATCAGCAACAGTGAAGTGCCACGATAGTTTAGACAGGACGAATCTACCATACAGAAGCAATTTATTCTTGGGATGAAGAGGTTTAGCGTCAATTTCCGTCATCAGATCGTCGACAAGGCTACTCAGTTCAACTTTATGTGATTCATTAGACATTTCAAAGTCAAAGTATCTTCCTAAATATTTAAAACTCTCTCCAATCTTGACACAGGGAACGGAAACATTATTGATTAGTAACTTAGGAAGGAATTGGACGGACTTGGTCAAGGCTTTCTTAATGCCAAAAGTGATACATTTGTCAACACGTATTATCATGTTAGACCATTGGCACCAGAGAGTGAAACGATTTAAGAGGTGTTGATTCTCTTGTTCTTGACCAGTGATAACCGCAGCGTCGTCAGCAAATTGGAACCAGTGAATAGGATTAAGGAGCTGGAAGGAGAATCCAAATTGACGGTATTTTGCAGCTTTGATGTGATGAATAAAGGTATTAAAACACATATTAAAAAGAAGTGGACTAAGGCAGTCACCCTGGAGCACTCCACGACCAACGGTAATGAAGGGGGTTGAAAATTCAGAAGTGATGATGGATGTTTTAAAATCTATGTACAAACTTTTCACGATATCTTTAATGTGATCAGGAATGTGATGATAGCTGAGTACTGACTGGATGAGGTTATGGTGGACTTCACCAAAAGCATTCTTGAGGTCAAGTAATGATATGACGAGAGAACGTTGCTTGATACCTGCTTTATTGATTATATCGGCCATTTGAGAAGTGTGTTCTAAAGTACCTGATATACCAGGGGTAAAACCTTTTTGAATATCATGTTCAATGAAGTTGTTACCTTTGAGAAAAGAGAAGATGGCATTTCGAAGACAAGATGTAAAAACTTTTAATGGTATGGACTCCAGAGTGATGGGACGAAAATTAGAAGGGATGCTAGTGTCACCTTTTTTATGGATAAGTATCGTGCATGCTCTCTTCCATTCAGTGGGAACAGTACCAGACGACCAGACCAGACGTATAAGTTCAGCTAAATATGTTCGTAAAATAGGACATCGTTTGAAACAAATTATTGACAGCTGATCAAGAGGACAAGGGGAACCAGACGCTTTCATTTTGCGGATGACATTAGTAACTTGATCATAAGTAGGAGGGTCAAGGTTAAAGGCAACTTCAGGAGCTGATAGACTTGGAATCCAATTTGGAATGATAAAAATTTTGTTAGGGTTGATTGAAGTAAGAGTCTTACGGAAATATGAAGCACAGTCTGACATGGAGAAGGAAGGAAACACGGAATCTTTTTTATTTAGAACATTTTTCACGTAGCCCCAGAAATTTTTACCAATGAATTTGTCGTGATCTAATACATCATGCTCTTGTGTTGATGTTGATAGGTCCTTACGCAACTTGTCACGCAATGACCGCGACACAAACTTGATTTCATCAGTGTCACCCTCAGTAGATTTCAACTGTTTCAAAATTTTCTTTAAATCTTTCACCGTATGATCTTTATACTTTTCAACGAAGGACTTGTTATTCAAATTCACAACGTAGCCACAGGTATCAGCAAAATAGTTGTATATGACTTCATTTAAGAACTTGATACTTGAATTTAAATCTTGTGACCTGATTGGCCCATTCAAAAATATAACAGATTTGAAATAATTGTTAGCCGTTGACCATTCAGAATCAGATTTAGGGAGATTTATGCCTTTTTTCAAGACAGGAAAATGGTCATCATCTGTGTTAACAGAGTCAATATCATTAAAATCATGTACTTGTGAAGAATTCTCATAATCTTGTTCCTCCAAATCAGAACGTAGCTCTTTGTCTAACCCCAGCACAATTCTACAGCTGCGTTGGTGCATCTTAAGTCCCCTAATTCCTTTACAAATCTTGCCACAGCAACACGTCTTGGCATTAGAGTTAACAATAGCTCTTGGTGAATGGATAACAGGCATTTGCCTTGCGGCATTACCTGATTGACCTTGATCTGCCTGGTTGAGTCGTTGTTTACATCTCCATGAATGGCGACCCAGCGTAACGAAGTCTTTACCACAAAACGAACAAACGACAAAACACAATAACAGAACCACAAGACTTGAACGAATCATGATCCAAAACGTTGGTAGACTTTGTAGATGACAAAGTAATATAACACAACGGATTCAAGTACGAAAAAAGCAATAAAACGGTATACATGTACAGAGCACGTCTGAACGTGGCTCTGCTCAATGCCGATCAATGATAATAATGGATATAATAATAATAATAATAATAATAATAATAATGGAAACTTTATTACACTTTTTCGCCTAACTACAATTGCAAATCTCGCTACATGTAGGTAATTTACAATTGGCTACTTGAATCGTATACAGATAATATCATTAAAATATAGATATATATATATAACACAAGATAATATACATAAAAATATAACACAATAAATCTGCTTGAATACTGGATCTAAAACTTCATCAGATCTGGATCAGACCAAGGTTTGTTTCTACAACAGAAAATATAGTAGGAAGATCTTATTGCCATCTTGGTGATGGTTTTGATAATATACTTCTGTTGTTTGCTATCAAAACTTAACTCCTCTAACATAGTTAAGAAACTGTCAGAGTCTTTAGCGAAAACACCAAGTGCACTAACAGACAGATTGACGAACACGGCTTTCTTGTGATATTGGCATAGATAATCAACTGTTTCTTTGTATTTTGTTCTTTTTCTAGATATATTATTTTGAAGGTTTGACTCAAAGCCAACAGTCAGTTCGAGCACATACAGGCAGTCATTAGTAGTAGAAAGAATTAGATCAGGATGGTGCGAATCTCCAGACAAAGTTGATGGACTAATAAAGCCAGGTATATCAGCGTATAAGGAGGAACCATTAACAGTTTGTAGAGTAGTAGCAATGAAGTGAAGAATGGAGTCATGCCTCCAGGTGAAACGACCTTGGTCAAGATAAGATTTACACCCAGCTATTACAGGAGTGATTCGGGCTTTAAACAGAACGAGCAATCAGAAGTTGGAGATAGACCCCACTTTGAGAGATTTTTTCGTGTTGGTAAAGTGTTATTGATATAGCGTATGGTAAAATTGAAAATCTTCTTAGGTAAACTGGATTGAGCCAAGGACCAAATGTTACTAAGTTTCATCAGAGAGTTAGCCAAAACATTAGAAAGAAAGGACCCTTGTGAGACCAGATGATTTCGCAGTTTACACTCTTGATCAGCATGAAAATCTTTGATGACTTCTTTGGTACTTTTATAGACATCATACTGAACATTAGTGTGGCTGCTAGACGATTTCCAGAGATGGCGCACTGATTCATTAGGTGAAAATTTTAACGCTTTGCGTAAAACTGTTTGACATTGTGTGAATTTAACAGAAGGAGGACAGATCTCTAAACCAAATTTATTACGAGGTAAGAAGACATTGCTTAAGGTGCCAGAGATAGGCAGCTCTAACCACTTCCGGACATATTTAGCTACAGCATTATCAATGTTTTCTGTTACCCAGGTTTTTGACAAATCAGCAATAGTGAAGTGCCATGAAAGTTTAGACAGGACGTATCTACCATATAGAAGCAATTTATTTTTGGGATGAAGAGGTTTAGCGTCAATTTCTGTCATCAGATCATTAACGAGGCTACTTAGTTCAGCTTTATGCGTTAGACCAGACATTTCAAAGTCAAAGTATCTTCCTAAATATTTAAAACTCTCTCCAATCTTGACACAAGGAACAGAAATATTATTGATGAGTAACTTAGGAAGAACTTGAACGGACTTGGTGAGGGCTTTCTTAATACCAAACGTGACACATTTATCAACACGTATTATCATATTAGACCATTGGCATCACAGAGTGAAACGATTTAAGAGGTGTTAATTCTCTTGTTCTTGACCAGTGATAACCGCAGCATCGTCGGCAAATTGGAACCAGTGAATAGGATTAAGGAGCTGGAAGGAGAAACCAAATTGACGGTATTTTGGAGCTTTGATGTGATTGATAAAGGTATTAAAGCACATATTGAAAAGGAGTGGGCTAAGACAGTCGCCTTGAAGTACACCACGACCAACGGTAATGAAGGGGGTAGAAAAATCTGGAGTGATAATTGATGTTTGAAAGTTAGTGTATAAGCTTTGTATGATGTTATTGATGTGATCTGGGATGTGATGGTATCTAAGGATTGTCTGTATTAAGTAATGATGCGCGTAAAAAGTAGGCAAAAGAACAATAGACGGCGGCAACAGCAGCCGTTAATCTGCTAGTGCCAATCCAATTATATAACCAAATGTGATTGGTGTATTAGCCCAAAAGCGCCAATTTTGAATTTCATTCGAAAAATCTTTGGATTTTGGAGAACAAAAGTGTTGTGATTTCCATCGATTTGAGAAAGTACATATATAATATTTTACATGCGTAAATTTGGAGAAAATCCTATGCGCCATTTAGCACAAAATCGGAATTACAGCCAGAGAGAAATATGGTATCCGGCAGCGAACCGCGGCACACAAAAGAAACGTCAGATATTGAGAAACCACAGAATAAAAACTGGTTCAACAGACGTAGACTAGCAAAGTAAATACGGTAATAATTTTTGAAGTAGATACAGTAATAATTTTTGATGTAATATATTTCAATGTACTCCATTGAAAATCAATAACCAAAGATGACTGAAAATTGTTTACCTCTCACGGCCTGTGCATTTGCAGTATTACACGGACAGTTCCATTACCCCAAATGAACACAAAGGAGCTATGGCTTGAATAGATGACTTCAAAATATTCATTTCTTCCAGAAATCCCAACCAGTATAGCTTCACATGAAGACTGCGAACTGATCCTACATGCTGTAGTTCAAATGATAGTGCTATTGCTGCATGATTCCCGTTGTAACTCATCTTTCGGTAGGACGGTGACCATGGTGTACAATATGACCATTAGCAGAAGAATATATTTAGATTTTAGGGCACATTATGTTTCACCAAACATGCGACAAGAAACTAAGAATACGCCGCATTGTGTCATGAAGAATAAACGCAAGAGAAGATGCACTGGGGTCATTTCCGGAGATAGAATGTCACAAAGACTGTCACTGTATCCGTTTATCCTCCTTTATGGCACTAGAGGAATTTATATTATTTCCATTCAAGTAACTGATAGGCATAAATCATATGAATATAATTCAGTGATAATTGAAAAGCCGCATCCAACATTCGTTTTACATACTTTTCGTGTAAATATCTGTGTCTGGTTTATATGTCAATTATCTGTCAAAATGTTTGTTTACGTAAGGTAATATGCAAATTTCACGACATCTGCGGTCACTTTGACCTAAGGGGCAGCAGAAAGGACGTGTGGAGTAATAACAACTTTGTATCTGTATCATTGCCGAGTAAAGAATGGATTCTGCTTCGAGGTATAGTACTTTTCTTTTCATTTGTGATTATAAAAAGCTAAGTGCAACATAGTGAAGCACTGCACACAATATTGCTGAATTGATGCATTGATGTTACGCGCCACGTCACACAATACAAATTCTTGCCCGCAATCAAATGTTACCGTGCCACCAAAAAACGATCCTACTTCAGCAACATTACTCGCCAAACTGTGCGCAATGTTGCCCAATATGTCTGCACTTTTAGTCACTCTATTTTTACTATTTCAATGCTGCCTTATCACTGAAACAAGCATTTACTACTTTAGCAAGGTGTGAGTTCTTTTCTTCCTTGTGTAGTAAAACAAAAACTAGAACGAAAACAATTCTACGTGTTTCAAACATCTCTTTTTGACATCAGGTTTTCAAATAAGCGTACATCCAGTAGTAGAGGGGAAGTTGAAGTATCGGCTGCTGCAAAACGACCACGAGGTCTCCTGGTAAGTACACAGGTAGCCCAATCTTTATTTGTGGATAGATTTAGATTTCAACACAAAAATTGACGTGGTTATTTTTTTCATTATATTTTCTGTGAATTTCCAATACATTCTATTAGCTGAGCATGCAGTTGCCTTGGCAGCTACGCTTACTTTGAAAAAATTGGTGCATTTTACTTGTACCTCAACCTATTTTTTTTTCCTATTCTTTGCATTTTAGATCAATCATTTACAAAAACTCTATGGAGAGCCAAAATTATCTCATAAGAAGATACTGTGTTTTACACAGTGGCAAGACAGAGCAACTTTCAAAGCCATTGCCAATCGTCTGCATATTGCTGAGGCTACAGTTGAAGTTTATACAATTGATGTAATTGCTAGTGGCAAAGGTGGCCCTCAAGATTACAGAAAGCTATTGAGAGACTTGAATGTGGTGAAGGAAAATATTGATGCTGTGGTGCTGGAGGTCTCAGACCAAAACAAAAAGTTGCGTGACATTAAAGAGGCAACATCACTAAGCTACAACCAGATCAGAGCTGTACTTGCAGTCCTAATCAATGGATTTGAAGGTCATTAACTGAAGCATCAGTAAAAATATTCACAATTTTTGTTACTGTTCTGAAAAATTGAAAATAAGATAACATGATTTTCTTCTAGTTTGAACTAATTTCAAAAACACAAAAAATGTACTACAGAAAAGTGGTAATTCTTTGAAACCACATATCAATTAGTGATTGTTTATATTTTTTCAATTTACAATTGCCAGATTTTCTTTCTACTCTCCCATGACTATCAAGGGGGATAAAAAAGAAAAACGAAACTGCAGGGTAAAATAGACTTTTAAATGGAAGAGTGCCCTAAACTTTTGAACAATAATTTGCACTATTTCTTTCTTTCTTTCATGGGCTTATGAAAGCACTCAATATCGCTCACTGTACATGTAAGTCTGTAGTGATTGCAATTAACCTGTGAAAAAATACAAAATCTAAATATAAGTAAATAGCATAAAATCCTTTGCCTTCCATTCTTTTTAAGTGCTATTTAGCATTACTTAGCTAGTGCAATTTCACAGGTTAAGTGCAATCGATCAAATGGGAACAATTAATAGGTCAAACAGCAGTGTACAAATCCTTTTGTAGAAATGATGAAGAGCAAACTGCATGGAATATTATAACATCAAATGTTTTCTATGGCAAGTTTTTGTCACTTTTTATATTCAATATTATTATGAGAATAGTTTACTAACATGAAGTGCACTTTCATTCCCACATTCTTCATTTGTAAAGTTTTTGTCACTGCTGGATGCAATCACATGATCATCCATTGTGGGTCACAAACTCATTTTATTTATTTCTAGCCTTTGATTTATTCCCTAGACTTGACTTCATCAAAGGGCTTCACTAAAAACTTTAATGATTCTTTTAAATATAGATCCAAAAAGGTCATAAGTAATGCACCTTACAATAATTGTGTAGTATTGAATATATAATTGATTTTTTGAAATGAATAAAAAATAGATACAAATATAGGACTATATAATGTACAAAATGTATACAATATCAAACTTTCTTTTAGCTGGTAGAAATAAAGTAAAATACTGCTTTGCAGTTTAGATTTCTTTAGCTGTTGGTTTGCCTTTTTGTAACACTGTCTTTTTATATCTTTATGTGCCTATAAATATCCACTGCAATACTGCATAACTGTCACTTGAGTATATACAACTACAGTACATCATAGAAGCTGGGATTAAAGTAGTGCCTGAAATGTTGGTAATTGTACAAACCAACTTTATTTCACAATGGTGACGGATGATTGAAAATAGGAGGACGTACTGTTTACATTGCCATAAATCAACTTTCAAGCCATCAACTATTGGACTTAAGAAATCATAAAGAAGTCATAACTGTTGATAATATTTATCAATTTGTTCATATTAATAAATTAGAGTTAACTGTAAAATTTCACAACTTTAAAAGCATGTAACTCAAAAACCATCAAGAGATTTGTCCTCAGATTCTCAGACATCTTCCGAAGTGATCGGATCTTGCCACTTTTGGTGTTTTTTTGTTTATGGCTTGAATTTCCAAGAACTTCACATTCTTGATAAAATCAAATTACATCATCGTACACCCACCTATAGCATCCTCTTTTCGTGAGCTAAAATCCCATCCACAACTTTGATCTCAGTTTCTATGTTCTACCATCTATCTTTTGAACAAATATTTGGGAAAACAGTGACATAAACCAAAGACTTATGACAGTATCGAATCTTATAGACGATCACCTGGTATATACAATAATTTCTAAATTTGACAGCCTTGTAGGTATACACCAAATTAAAGTATGGCAACCAATTTGAATAAATTTTGTTCTGGGTCGGGGGTGACTAGCCTCATGCTTATAAGGAAAAACAAAAGCTGTTTCACATGAATAAGAGCCTAGTCAAGCAAGTTAGAGCAAAAGTTATTGAAAAGTTATTGATTGCCACAAAAATTATTTCCATTAGGTGTAAAAAAGTAAACTTAAAAAATAAATAATAGTAAACAAATTAATAATACTCTCAAAAATTTATGTACCTAGATACATGTACCTAGTTAGTGCAGTAGATCACTTCAATCACAGATCCAACAGTAAGTGAACAACCCCAGCAATCAACCATCATATTATCCAGCCAAACTGCAAAATCTTTTCCAGTGTTTGATGGAGAGACAGCAATCAATGCACCTTTGTCCTTGTGTAGGTGTGAATCAACAAAGTATATTGTTCCATTGTCGTCAAAAGTTAATAACATTGCTCTGCCATGAACATGCAATAGGTGGCATGATTTATTATGCCTTTGAGATAACTCATTTAGACATTCTCCAAACGTGTCTTTTGGATTACATGTACTCAAGAAGTCTACTTGCTGACCAGTTCCCTGAACACTACAAACATCACCTGCAATGTCTATGGCTTCATCCACATCAAGGTTGACACCCTCATTGTCAAAAACGTCATCATGTATATCATTGCCAATAAGAATTGACTCCTCCAAAGCATTTTTCCACACAATATCTAGGAAAAGTCCATTCGGTGGAGGCAGAGTAGTTGTGGATACAATTTTTCCCATGTAAAGGGCAATCAGAGCACAGGCGTTGCTTCCATTCCTGCCTCCAATAGTTGACTGGCTAAAACTTTGAGGAAATACCCACTCTGTTACAACTGATGATAAAACTCCCAGTATAACATTTGCACTGCATTGCTGGTTGGCTTGAGAAAGCCCCAATGTAATGTTACGATCAATGGTTTCTGGGTGACTAACAGCATTTGAAACATCTTGTACAGAATGGGCTGAAGAAGGTACTGTGACAGGTGTGATTTGAGTAGTACTGAAATTCTGTTGCATCTGATGTGCTAAGGATGGTACAACATTACCTGGTTCTTGAGGTTGGGATGGTTGAGAAACTTCTTCAGAAAAGAGGCTGGAGGCAGGAGGTACCACAGGTGCTGAGTTCAAGGTTCTGCTTTGAAGTGCATTTGTGACTTTACGGTGATATGTACTCCACCAAGACTTTATCTGCTTTACAGAGAGTACCTCTAATCCTGCATCTTCCATTGCCTTCATTGCATCTTTGGGATCAGCTCGGATTTTGTTTATGGCTTGTCTGTCATAAAACTGGATGAGAATGTTCTTTTGACCCTCACTGAACACATTTCTTTTACCGTGTCCATGTTTTAATCCAAACCCACTGGAAGGTCTGAGTTCTTGGTAGTCTGTGTTGGAAGGAAAGCCAGCTGAAGATACATTAGAGGTCTGTTCATCTGAAGCACTGGAGTGTTGGATGAATCTCACAGTATAACTTTCACCATTTGTTGGGTATGCAGTGTTGATTCCCACAGGTTCTCTTGCTAGACTTTCATCTGTGACAACAGCACCAGTTGCACCTGCTATTGGCTGTGATCTTTTTGCAATCTTGTATACTTGCTCCTTTTTCTTTTTCAGTGTCTTTCCAACTCCTGACAGTGGCCTTAATGTAATGCCTCCTTTGTGCTGCCCCTCTACTGGGAATTGTACACTGGCAAACAGGGAAATATCTTTGAGAGTTCCATAGTCTGCACAAAGAACAGTGGGATTCGATTTATGTAACAACAACAACAACAACAACAACAACAACAACAACAACAACAACAACAACAACAACAACAACAACAACAACAACAACAACAACAACAAATGACAATATCTTATAATACAATGACTTTCAAGGAGGCCTACAGTCTGGTCCTAACTAGCAACACAAGGATATGCTCAAGCAGTATATGCAGACTCAGTATCACATTTCAAATAAGTTAAGTATTGCTACTGGGCTGTACACTTCTGAGTCTTGCTTCTGCTTACATGTACATCACTAGTAAGGACCAGACTTAACAAAATTCAGACAGGTACATTTTATTACTATATTAGCGGAGCTCCCGCGCGGGCCAAAGGCCCGCGCGAGCGGAGCACCATACCTAAGAAAAAATGGTAACCCATCGAGTTGATTTTTCATGGACACACAGGGAGCCCAACGGCTGTACGTCCGTCCGTACATACATACATACATACATACGTCCGTACATACGTACATACGTCCGTGTACATCGCGATGCTGATTGGCTGATTGCTTTTTGGCGCCAACTTGACGCGCGCTGACACTTTGAAAACTGAAAATTTACAAGTTTCCTTGCAGTTTTAACTTGCAAAGCTTAAAAATAGTATTCTCGAAACCTCGTAAAAATTTAGCGATTTTGATGAACATTAATCTGTGCCAATCTTGACAGGTTAAAGCGAAAAAAACCGTACGTTTGAATTTTTTTCGGGCCTGGTGTCGTTTCAAAAACTGCTCGAAAGACGAAAGACACAGAGGATATTTTCAAAGTTGGACGACTTTTTAGTTGGATTCGTAGTTTAAAAAAATTCCTCATAATGAATAAGTCATTGAGGATCGTGTATTCTTCGTTTCGTGAAGATGCCTTCAGTAAAGCTGCTTAAAAATCTAGCCAAAGTTGGAAATAAATCAAGAATCGTCTGCATTGAGCGTGAAACAAGGAACAGTAAGTTATGCTTCGAAAAGACAACAAGGAAAGTACTTCAAGGTAAAGACCCTGGCCAGAAAATGATATCAAAAAGTCTCTTGTACCTATATTTGATCTTTTATCTTTGATTTGGGATTGATGACTTAAAAAAAAACCTTTTATGCACGTTGAACTGTGGCCAAGTTTAAAGAAACACTCGATCAAGCCTTACATGAAATGTACAACGACATTTTGTTTTACGGTGAACTTTTTGCACTAGTTCTAATAATAATAAAATTAGTGAAAAAAAATGATTTTGAACTTATTTCAACCCCACTAATGTGTAAATACAGCTCAAGTTTTGGTCTGGAATTTAATGAAACAATTGACAGGAAAAAAAGAAGGAATTTTGCCATGCAAACTAGAATTGTTTTTATACTTTATTCATCTGGATGAAGTTGCTCAGTGAGCCCTGTGAAGCCTTAAATACAGACTGAAAATGCTTAATTCCTTGTTTTCTTGTTATTTCAATTAGCTGTTTTTATAATCACTTTAAATTGTATTATCAGTGTAATCTGGAAGAGAAAAGTGGGAGACAAGTATTCGCCTAGCTAGTGTGTCATTCTTTTCTACATTAAATAACAAAACAAAATAACAACAACAACCACAAAAAACAAGATGTCACAAATATAGTGAAGACAGACAAATCAATATATGTTGTTCTGTAATATTCAGGATGTCGAAAAGGTTTAATTACTTGTATCAATTTAAAAAAATGTTTTGGAGATTTTGCTTTCTATTTCTGAAAATTATGAACCCTTACAAAGTCAGTTATGAAATCTGACAGTGAATCTGAATATTAAAATTTACTGTAACAAAGGTCACTGAGCATACAAGCCCATACAATATACAAACCAAAACCAAAACTTATTTTAAAAATGCTTTTTAAATAATCTTCATTTCAACTTTTTCAATTACCACAGGAAGCCCAATTCATTTGAATCAAGAACATAAAAAAATTAAAATTGAAATTGGAGCTTTGCTTTTAGGTAGTAGTTGTTTTGAGTTGTTTTACAATTTCATCTAAAGTCATGATTAGTGTAACCTGGAAGAGAGAATTCTTGTTTCGTGTAAAGACAACTATTTATCAGTGTCATTCTACTCTACATAATAAAAAAAAAAAAAAACAAGATGCCACAATACTGTCAAGACAGAAAAATCTAAATATAATTTTCTGCAATGTCTAATTGTTTAATTGAAGGATGTTGAATTAGGTTCAGTATTTATGTGAATGAAATCAGTTTGAGGGATTTTTGCATCCTATTTCTGAGAATTATGAAGCACTACTACTAAGTCAATTATAAAATCTGACACAAATATCTGAATAAATATCACTATGGTCACTGAGTTGAAAGCCTTATAATTCTCAGGAGACTGAAGGGCAAGAAATAAAGCTTGATCTATAGTCTTTATTTCAACTTTTACAACAAAATGCAATATTTGTTTGCCTATTACCACAGCAAGCCCAATTCATTTGAATCAAAAACGTCAAAATAAAACAAAGTATTTAAAATTATTATTATATTTAAATGGGAGCTCCGCTATTAGGTAGTACCTAATTTTTATATTACAAACTAACCTTGATCAAATCTGCAACTTGCTCACCATGCTCCAGGTCATTTCCAATGCGCACCCATCTCACCACTTTGTGGCTGATGTGTGCGAAATGCGAGTCCAAGGCAGACTTTCCTTCCCCTGCTTCAAAGTAGTTATACTCCTTTAGAGTGAAGTTGAAGACTCTATTCACTTCAGCCAAGTAGCATAACAAACCAGTGTTGTGGTAGTGAGGTCCATTGTCTGTTAAGCAATTCATATAAAAGTGGTAAATAAATAATATAATTCTAAATGGGTTTGATAATATGCTTACTGATAAACTTGACTCAATGTAATCAATGTATGATAATATTTCATTTCATGTTTTTGCAGATTACAGTGTTGCACACCAAAGTTTGTGACAAATATTGTTGACATGTTTTTGACCAATCACAATGGATAATCTGTCTCTATCTCCCATCTTCTTGCAATCTAGGTGGCAACAGTTCAGTGCTCAGCACTGTTCATTGTATAAAGAATGTATGTTGACTATGTAAAAATATCTCATACATGTACAGGTATTTGTATTGACCTGCTAATTGTATAAACAACAACTGTACCTCTGTAATCATGAAAACATAGACTTTTTCACCCCTTAAGTGAAGGGATGAAATTTGAAATAACACTTTTGAAGTGAACACTTTTTTGGTGTGAATCCTGAATTTGAAGTTAACACTTTTCTATGTGAATCGTGAATAGAATATTCAAAAACTGCCATCCATTTATGGTTGCCGGAATGTTGCAATATTCAATAAAGTTCAATTTATATTCAATAAGCCATATATATATTCAATAAAGTCCAATATATATTCAATAAACCATATATATATTTAATAAAGTTCAATTTATATTCGATATTAAAGCCAATTATATATATTCAATAATTATTCAGACTCAGCGGTCATGTATATTCACTACAATTCAATTTTTTATTCAAAAAAACACTTATACATTCAGTGAGTTCCCATATTTATTTAGTAAATCCTTCAGTTTATATTTACCTATTTATATGTGATATTTTGCCATTTCTATTCAATTTTTGCCATTTGTATTCAATACTTGGCACTTGTATTTAATGGCCTATTTATATATTCAATAATTTCTGCAATACTTAGTGGTCAGTGGCTAATATTCGCTTGGGTTTCCTGTGGAAAAAGGGGCCTGGTGACTAGTCACGTGCAAGGCCGCCATCTTTATCTTTTCTGGAAGTATCACTAAGCACATGTCCCAAGAAGGTAAGAAATTCCATGTATATGATAATTCTATGCTAGAAAAATGCTTTTTTTCTCTTAATTGGTCAATACCATGATCCTTAAGTTGTGTTTAACTTTTTTTTAGACAATGGATCGCCAATTAAGGGAAGAAATACAAAAAGAAATACAAAAAGCACTTATCGAAATCGGACCTACCAGTAAGTACAAGCTTTAATCATTTTAGCTACCGGGAAACATGGCAGTTTTTGGGTTTTGGACTGTTTTTACTGAGTATTTGGGTAGGGATTCACTCTAATTAATTGAGTAAAGTTCAAAATTTTGAACTTGTAAGGTAGCGAACGTGTCAAGCCAAGGTATTCAAGAGAAATAATATTTCGCTGAAAAGATCTAATTAACAATTAGACCTCGAGGCCGAATGGACTACGAGTCAATAGCCCATGAGGCCGTCAGGCATGTCAGGCTTGAGAATGTTTACAAGAATTATTATTGTTTTATTTTTGTAAAATAATGAAGGTACGAGATAAAGATTGTTGTTGTTGTTGTTGTTGTTGTTATTGTTGTTGTTGTTGTAGGCCGAATGGGCTATTCAAACTCGTAGTCCATGAGGCCGAGAGGTCTAATTGTTTTAGTATTCACCAACATATTGGACCAAAGGTGAATGAGACTAAACAAAACAAAGAGAGAAAAATGTTTTATTGATATTATTACTCGCGCTTCCTCTCAACTCGGGCTATCACCAATAGCCCGAGGTTAGGGAGCCAATCAGAATGCAGGATTTGTAATAGCCCTTATGTTGGTGAATACTAATTAGCAATATCGATCAATACACCATCAAAATTACAGTTAGCTTATTTATACGATATCTACACGTATATAGTGTTTTTCTCAGCAATTATTTTTTTGTTAGGCTGGCTTTGTGATTATCACTGTGGTACTGACCGTAGCAGATCAATAAAAATCTCTTATAGGGTATAGATAGCTTTTCGTAGATTTTCCAAATCTTACAAATCTTAAAGCTTGAGCTGATTAAATCAAAATTACATCCTTAATAAGCCTTAATAAAATGGCTCCTGACAATTTCCTTATAACTGCAATTTTGGAAGAATAAACTACATTTATTATCATCATCATCATCATCACATCACCACCATCATCATCATAATCATCAATAATATTGTTATTATTATTATTGGAATTTTCTTTGAATTTTCTAGTTAAGTATTTTATATTTTTCCATTCTTATGGTTACATATTAGTTATTCAAAATTGTTTTTTTTCACTTATTCGTGTAGACTTGTGTAATCAACTATCAACCGAAAATCCAACCAATACTACAAACATAGCAGGAGTCATAGGTAGAGCAAGAGACCTCCCTAGATCAAATGTTAGCAGCTCACTTGGTAGTCTAACTCAGCAGCCCAAGCGAAGGCGTTTTAGTCCACATCAATACACTTCTGCCAAGGCACCCAAAAAGCCTGAACAAAAGACATTGGAAATGGCAGTGATAGACTATATGGATCTAGAAGAATTTGCAGATGAAAACGGAGCTCCAGATGTTCTTCCAAACTACAATCTGGGCAAAGATGACATGCTATTTTCTGGTACATTAGATTTATTGACAAATGACAACGAAGACGTCATCAGATCAAAAATTGTAGAGGTTTTGTCATCCAGAGTTGAAGGGATATCCCCAAGGGATTTTGCCTTTGTTAAAGTGTTAAGAAAACAAGTTATAACCCCTGCTGTAAAAAAGGACCACAAATGGGATTTTCCACAAATCAAGTCACTCATTGGACAAGGAAAGCTGTATGTGAGGCTTAGTAAACCACGACAAGAGATTGGAGACAGCTCAGGTATTAACAATTTGATTAGGAAACAGCTTCATTTCAAAAATGGTTTCTATGCAAACATAATACTAACTTAGTAGATTTCAGTGACACACTCCAAATTATAGAGCTACTAGAGTTTTAAATAATTAATAAAAATGCATGATTAATTTAGTATGGCAATATAGTGACATAATGAGCTAGAATATTAGATGTCATAGCACAATAAATGTTTATGATGTAATTGTATGTATATATGTATTTCCACTAACAGGTAACAAAGATAATGACAATTCTGCTGGTACTTCAGGAGCCAATGTGAATACCATTGGTACCCCTGGACCTTCAGGCATTGCAGCACATAGTACCCCTGGACCTTCAGGCATTGCAGCACATAGTACCCCTGGACCTTCTGGCATTGCAGCACATAGTACCCCTGGACCTTCAGGCATTGCAGCACATAGTACCCCCGCACGCTTGGCATAAATGACTCCAAAATCGCTCATCCAAATTACGCCATTTTACTCAAACCTTCATATCTTCAACAGTCTTTCATCGATTGGGACGAAATTTTCGGAGGTGGATTATTATAGTCAGCGTTTTGTTTTGTTATGCAGGAAGTTACCATAGACGTCATTTTGACGTCATAGTGAATTGTTACATTTCTAGCGAAAATCTAGATTGACACCAGAGGTTCTGAAAGGTGTACAATTTGATAGCAAACAACTTTCCCTAAAATTTGGCGTGATTTTTATCTCGATACGACAATTCATTGCAGAGTTATAACGGATTTTTAATTCACGATGACGTCACAGAAATGACGTCACTTATTATTATTAAGAGCTATTAGAAGTGATTGGAAGCAGTAAGTGTTGTTCCCATGATCAAGTCTAACTATTATAACACGATTCTGCATGACAAAGGTAAAAATTTTTACTCTGAGGTTTATTAGGGATATTTTAAATTATTGGTGACGTCATTTTGACGTAATGGGATTTTGCTACATATTCTGATTAATAATTTTAATACTTATCTTCAAAATATCGAAAATCTAAAAACATACGATTTGAGCGGCTTTGAAGTTGTTTTGATGTGGAACGTATCAGAACAAACAGGCTTCAAACAAAAAAGATGAATGAAGAAGTATTTTTACGAATAGCTGTTAAAAATTTCGTATATGTTTTTTTAACAGCTATTCGTAAAAATACTTCTTCATTCATCTTTTTTGTTTGAAGCCTGTTTGTTCTGATACGTTCCACATCAAAACAACTTCAAAGCCGCTCAAATCGTGTGTTTTTAGATTTTTGATATTTTGAAGATAAGTATTAAAATTATTAATCAGAATATGTAGCAAAATCCCATTACGTCAAAATGACGTCACCAATAATTTAAAATATCCCTAATAAACCTCAGAGAAAACACATTTTACCTTTGTCATGCAGAATCGTGTTATAATAGTTAGACTTGATCGTGGGAACGACACTTACTGCTTCCAATCACTTCTAATAGCTCTTAATAATAATAAGTGACGTCATTTCTGTGACGTCATCGTGAATTAAAAATCCGTTATAACTCTGCAACGAATTGTCGTATCAAGATAAAAATCACGCCAAATTTTAGGGAAAGTTGTTTGCTATCAAATTGAACATCTTTCAGAACCTCTGGTGTCAATCTAGATTTTCGCTAGAAATGTAACAATTCACTATGACGTCAAAATGACGTCTGTGGTGACTTTCTGTATAACAAAATAAAACGCTGACTATAATAATCCACCTCCGAAAATTCCGTCCCAATCGACGAAAGACTGTTGAAGATATGAAGGTTTGAGTAAAATGGCGTAATTTGGATGAGCGATTTTGGAGTCATTTATGCCAAGCGTGCCGGACCTTCAGGCATTGCAGCACATAGTACCCCTGGACCTTCAGGCATTGCAGTATACAGTACCCCTGGACCTTCAGGCATTGCAGCACATAGTACCCCTGGACCTTCAGGCATTGCAGTATACAGTACCCCTGGACCTTCAGGCATTGCAGCACATAGTACCCCTGGACCTTCAGGCATTGCAGCACATAGTATCCCTGGACCTTCAGGCATTGCAGCATACAGTACCCCTGGACCTTCAGGCATTGCAGCATACAGTACCCCTGGACCTTCAGGCATTGCAGCATACAGTACCCCTGGACTTTCAGGCATTGCAGCATACAGTACCCCTGGACCTTCAGGCATTGCAGCATACAGTACCCCTGGACCTTCAGGCATTGCAGCATACAGTACCCCTGGACAACTGAAAGGAAAATTCAAGAAACAGCAACCATGTTTCCTAAGGAATGCTGAGGAGGAATTGGAGAAAGATGTAGAATATCTGAAGGAAATATTTCCAGTTAGGGATATTACATATTTATCCCAAAAGAGAAAAGAAAATCTTACCCTAGATGATACTGTAGATGAAATCATCATGGAGTGTGAAGAAGCATCTGAAGGCCCTATTGAAGGTTTGGATATTTAAGCCCCATATCTATTAAATTGTCTGTATTGTATTTTATACAATTCTCCAAGGGCAGAGTAATAAATTACCCCCATCCCTCTCCACCTCCACCACAATTGACTTATTTTAACATTTTTTATATTGTTGATTGCAGAAATGTCCACTTTAAATGAAGTTTTGACTGTTCATCGAAAGAAGCATGTGAAGGAGTTTATAGCTGTCAACAGGGTGGATGTTGATCGTGACAGTCTATGGGAGGACAGCATCATAACATTCAAAAACCCAAAGTTTAACCCATCTGCTAAACTAAGAGTCACTTTTGTAGGAGAAGCAGGCCTAGATGCTGGTGGATTGCGGATAGAATACTGCACACTTCTAGCAAAAGCCCTTTTTTCTAGAGAGGCAGCTCTCTTTGAGGGATCTACAGATAGATGTGTACCCATTTACAATGCAAATGCCATTCAATCCAACATTTTTGGAATAGCTGGCAAAATGATTAGTTACATTATAACACACCATGACATATCAATTCTTTGCCTAAGCCCTGCTGTCTATACATACATTGCAACAGGTGATACTGAAAAAGCAATTGGATGTGTAAGCTTGTCAGATGTACCAGACCTTGACATACGCGAAACGATATCCCAGGTAAGTGCACTTATAGGGTTTATTCAAGAATATTATTTTGAAATTTTCTTCATTGCTCCATTTTATACCAATCTAAAGAAAATAAAAATTCCCTGAAAACAAAGGAGAAACATTGATGGGCTCCAGGGGTGTAGCCAGAACCTGTGATCAGGGGGGACACTCTGAATATTGGGGGGCAGACATAGTAAAAAGCATCAATTTGAATGTTTTTCCTCTATACATTTATCAAAATTCCCAAAACGTGCCCCCCTAGCTAGGCTCCTTTAGCTATATGCCCTTTGTATGTCATATTCCTTCAGTTGATGTTATATTTCTTTGTTTTCATTTATCTTTCAGCTGAATGATGTGACAACAAAAGACGAACTAGATGCCTTTTTGGTCAATAACCCCGATGTACGTGAAAAACTGACAACATCAGGTTGGGTTAAAAACATCACTACACAAAACAAAGGCTGTGCTGCCCAAACCCTCTTAGTTCATGAGGTACTTGTTAAGCGGAAGGTGGCAATGGACCAACTACGAAAAGGTCTCCAATGTTTAGACATGTGTACTCTTCTTGCCAAACACCCTGACATGATGGAGGTGTACTTTGTCACCCCTGAACAAGATCACTTGACTCCAGAAATAATGATTAAGAAAGTCTTCAAAAATGCTGATAAAGAAGAAGAAGATCAAGACGAAGAGAGAAGCAGGAACTTCTTTGTACAAAGTGTGACAAAGTTTTTCACGGGTGAGTCTAGTTTCATATCTTTTTTCCTGGTAAACTCGTTTTCCAGAGTACTTCACCTGGAGCTTGACAGAAATTGATATCTGTGGCTCCTGCGATATCAATAAATTAATCCAAGTGATCATGCTTATTTAAATAAATAAATAAACTTTTTTCCTCTCAGGATGGCACCACTATCCAAAATATGGGGGATAAAAGAGTGAAACTTTTACAGCATGAACACTAACTTTTATTTTTTATATACATAACAGATGAAGGCAAAGAAGGACTGAAGAAGGTCCTGATGTTTTGTACAGCAAGAGACAGCATACCACCCTTAGGCTTGGAGGACAAAGTGCAGTTAGAGTACAGATACTCCAACACCTTTTATGCTGAAACATGCTGCTTAGTACTTAAAATTCCCAAAGCATACGAAAACTTTGAGGATTTTTATGAGCAGTTTGTCTTGTCTGTGAACTTTGCCCACAAAGGTTTTGGCAGTGCTTAATATACTCTGGTGTATTACATTGTACGTTGTAATGTTTATCATTTTTGATACAGTCAATCCCATTAATGTTGTACTGACAGTTGAAAGACATTAGCATAAACTTTTTTTGAGATTGTTGTAGGGATTTTGCAATATCATACTTAATAATACAGATTCAAAAATTTCTCACTGCTGCTTGGTTAAGAGCAGTGCAATTTATTTGAAACACCAGTGCAATTTATTTGAAACACCAGTGCAAAAAGTTGAAATACTTTTCTGTGATTGGTATAGAAAACACAAGCACAGGCAAACAAAAGAATTTTGTGCATTTTTTGTGGATCAAGGTCATGCTTTTTGCTTTCTAAAAAAGCTTTTAGGTTCAAAATTAAATAGATTCTAGTTTTCTTCGTGATGAAAAATTGTCAAAAAAAGCTTATCCTTGTTCACTTACTTTGTATTTTGCCATCAAGTTAGCACGCGCACTGAGCACTTGCCTCCTTTGCAGATGTTTTTTTGTGTCGGCTAACTGAGCGTGCACTCGAAAATCATTTCCAGTTTTCTAAACGTGTGAGGTTTGTTCAAAATTTTTGAATCTGTATTATTAATAAGAAATCATATGGTTTGTCTCATGCAATTTGGAATAAATTTGAACTCGTGGGTTTTCAAAAATCTCAAATTGCACTCGCCCTACGGGCTTGTGCAATATTGAACTCTTTGAAAACCCACTCATTCAAATTTATTCCAAATTGCACAAGACAAACCATATGATTTCCTATACAAATCTTCATGATCACAATATTTGCACTCTATACTGTTATTAGTTAAAACATGTTGATGTTAATATACATGCAAGATAATAAATTAGTTTGGTACACAATGCTTAGCCACAGGACAGACCTATTTCAATATGTGACAAGTGTTTGTTATAAAAAAGATACACGATTAAAGCTGTCATAGCTATTTTATTTCATTGAAAAGAAATAAAATATTTGGGTGGCTTCCAGGTATAGTTTAGTGTGTACAACCAATCCCTTAGCTAAAGAAGGGCAATCAAAATTTGTTCACTTTCCTTTCCGCTCATGTGCCAAGTATTTCTGAGCCATTCTACAAAACAAGGCACCTTCAAAGTGCCAGTGACCTCAGTTGATTGAGTTAGCCAATCAGAGCATGTGTAGTCCCATTACAACGTAAAAATCATGTTGTAATAGTTCTACAGCAAAACAAATTGAAATTGGTTAATCAAATGTCTCCATTTGCTAGCATCCAGTCTCTAGAATCAGGGTCATTATTTTGATACTAAAATTATTATCATTTTCACATACCAGAATTTAATAGCTTTCACAAGAGACTGTATGCTAGTAAGTATCTCCAATTATGTTAAACTGTGCTTGTTTTTACTTATAATGGACAGGAACACGATCACAAGCAAAAATCTTCAGCCACCAAAACATGAACATCTAAATTGCTGACTGACGTGTTGAAATTTAAAAATGGGAAAATATCAGACTTTGGTCTTTTAGTCAGCTGCTTGGCTGCAGAGCTTACCTTACATAGCAGTCCGTAAATATGACACATTGCAAATCCATCTAGACTTGTGTGCCATTATGTAAGGACCTGATGCTACATTCATTCTACACTGTTAAGGCCATTGTCTGATATTCTCCTATACTGACATGCACATCCCTCTAGCTTGGTGAAAACCTCTTATAATGTTTGATATTACAACATGATTACTTCTCACAGACAATTAAACAAAGACAGTGCATCTAGATATATGTCAATGCCAAAATAATCACTTTCTCTCAAAGGATCAATTTGCCTTATCAATGTCAAACCTTCGCATGTTAGGGGGCAGCACGGGGGAATTACTTCCACTTCAGAACTTTCTTCTACAGGAACAGGGCCATCATGATCAACACCATACAATTCCAAGTTGTCTGGCTCAATGTCATCAACTGCTGGGTCTCTCAGTGCAGTTTGACCTTGATTTCTAGGGTTTAACACTCCACTGCTCCATATTTTGTTAGGACTCCAATTCCTTTCAGTTCTTATTGGATGAAGGTTAAATGCCATTGCAAATTCTTGCAAAGCAAAATTTATCCTTGGCAGGAAAACATAGTGCAGAAGAAACATATGGATGGCATTTCCAGTATGAAGGTAACCATTGTCTTCAAGAGAGTAAAATATACTGTAGAAAAGAAATAGGACACACCTAAATACCTCTCTCCACAATCTCTCAATCCTTTGGTTTCTTGTTGAAGGTCCCGCTATAAAGCTTCCTCTGTTATCTCCTCTTACATTTACCATTAACCTAGCTACATCCACATTTTCTCCACCATGATTCCCTCTCACACGAGATGGCCAGCCAAATTCATCTGCTGCATGATGAAAAACTATGGCAACAGTATCAGCATAATTATTATCTGCACAAAAAAGGTACATGATACGCCTTGAAAATCCATCAATGCATCCGTGAACAGCCATTTTCCATCGTATGAGACAGTGATGGCCGTCCATATGCCACAATGAATTTGGTCCAGGAACACTATATACCCTTCGTGTTATAATGCATGCCCATCTCAGGGAAGTATTTCTAGGGTCAACACGAGAGAGTGATTCTCTTATACGGTCTCTTGGTACTTTCAAATGAAGTGATCTTATGTATCCTATAAGATATGATTCACCAGTTGTGTAGCCATGTCGTGACATATAATCTTGTAATATTGAATCCAGTTCATCATCAGAAATGTTTGAAAACCGTCCGAGGTGCTCAATGTTGAAATCTCTCACTCTTCGATAAATTGTCCATCGTGACACTTGAAGCATCTTTGCAATTTCTGCCCAACTAAAAAAGCCACATGATCTCAAGTTCTCAATTATGACTTTAGGAATTACAATCGAGGGACGACCTGGACTCCCATCATGATTTATAGCTCTTGCTCCAAAATCGGGCAAATCCACAGTATTTCTGAGCATTCCCATAAGCTTTTGCACCCAAAACAAGTGTACATGGTTAAAAAGATCACCGAGTTCGTGCAAAACTGAATAAACACTGTCATCATTTAAACTTACATTACAGATTTCTGATAGAGAGCAAAGGATTGAAACAGCCATTTCAAGTCTATTCAACAAAAGAGCTGCATCATGGTATGCTAAATTGCTATCATTCAATCCAGTTTGTACATCCGATAGCAAATTTTCCATCGAAAGAAACACTTCGGGCCATCGCGGGAAAGACGCCATTTTTTAAATTTAAAGATGGCGGCCTTGCACGTGACTAGTCACCAGGCCCCTTTTTCCACAGGAAACCCAAGCGAATATTAGCCACTGACCACTAAGTATTGCAGAAATTATTGAATATATAAATAGGCCATTAAATACAAGTGCCAAGTATTGAATACAAATGGCAAAAATTGAATAGAAATGGCAAAATATCACATATAAATAGGTAAATATAAACTGAAGGATTTACTAAATAAATATGGGAACTCACTGAATGTATAAGTGTTTTTTTGAATAAAAAATTGAATTGTAGTGAATATACATGACCGCTGAGTCTGAATAATTATTGAATATATATAATTGGCTTTAATATCGAATATAAATTGAACTTTATTAAATATATATATGGTTTATTGAATATATATTGGACTTTATTGAATATATATGTGGCTTATTGAATATAAATTGAACTTTATTGAATATTGCAACATTCCGGCAACCATACCCATTTGCATTTTCGTGCTAGATATTTTGGTGTACAGCAGTTACAATTGCACTTAAGTACTCAAAATGAACTACATTAATTACACTGTAGCACATGTATGTATACCAGATGCATACATGTAAATGTATAAAATATGCCCAGTGCTAAAACGTGAAAAAGAAACAGACTCACCAGAGAAAAGATAAACATTAAAGCCAGGGTAAGTGGATTCTAGCCATCTAAATCCAATGTCCAGAGCACTCTGGGTAAACCAAGCATCTTGTTTGGTGTCTTCACTCCAGAGGTCAATGATCTCAATTCTTTTATCATCTTCAGAAACCTTTAGGGGAAAACCAAAAAGGAAATTAATGCAAAATTGAAATGAATTTGGGTTAATGATACTGTATATACTGTGCTTGCTTATTATCAAGACTTCAAATTAGAAATTATTGACTTCATTATCACTTATAGAGGGAAAAACAGAGAAAATCTCAACTGTTTTTTGCATGCAGGTCATCATTGTAAATGCTCCAGTAGATCTTCTGCTCCTATTGTATTATTACAAGCAAAAAATGTCTTTGATCATAAAGAATATCATAAATTTGAACGTTATTCCTGTCAAACTAGGACGTGTTTCTATCATGGTTAGAGCGGTTTCAATCTCTTTTTTAACATTACAAATTGTTTTACTTTTGATTAAGTTTATTCTTCAAATAAGATCTTACTACCATGTACTTAGAAGTAACTTCTCGCAGGTTACTGGTGCCAAATTAGTACAAGTAGGTCTATCTACCAACAGTAGTGTACATGTATGGCCTCATTTGAACCACATTCAATGATTTTGAAGCTTACAATAATGAATAGTAATTTGTAGATTTCAAAATTGCTGTGAAATATTGATTTGCTGGATTAAAGAATGTTAACTTAACAATTACTTTGACTAAACTACCTCTTAAACTTAATAGGAACACATTTTCAATGTGGTTTAATAAAATAAGGATAAATAATTACCTGTGCCATGACATAAAAACCATGAATTGAAATACCCCTCTTGCCGTACCACTCTCGTTGATTTTCACGTAATCTCTGGCCCAGTTCTAGTTTCATTTTGTAGTCGATGATGACCACAACTTCACCAGGCTTTAGGTTGTTGGTAACATATCTGTAGTAGTCACCCTGGTGTTTGGTGCGGATGAGGTGTGCCACGTATTCTCTGTGATTTCCACAAATCTCCAAAAACTCCTTTTCCAGTACCTCTTTCTTTCCTGCATCATCAATACTAGCCACAGCATCTTTTACACATTTCAAAGCTCTATAGAACGTCTCAAACTCAGCACACACATTTGGGTGATCATAAGTACATGTTCCAAATCCAAAGTCTCTACAGAGTTCCCTGACATCAGAATGGCTCTTGATCTGTGATTAAAAAACATTTGGGGCATTACTCTTAAAATATTGAAAAAGCAAAAAACAATAAACACAGAATTTTTCTGTCTGCACTATGTCTGGTCTAATAGCCATTTCCTAAGATGCAGCTGAGTGAGTCCTGTACCATTCAAAGCCTCAGTTTCAATGCTATGGTTTACTGATAATGACAATTTGACAATAAAAGCTTTAGTTGCTGATTCGAGAATTCACATGATATTATTAGACATGATAACAAGTAAATAAACAGCTAGTGCAATGAGAGAAGGCTTTACCTAATGCATGATTCACTGAAAAGTATTTACAGAAACAGCAATCGACATTGACCCCTAAAAACTCTAAATCACTTCATAACATGTACATGTAAATGCCTCTGTAAATCGTCAGTAATCCAAGCACTGACAAATTTACATGTATTCGTGACATTGTAATTGCTTTATGCTGTTCACTGTTATTTCAGAACAATGGCCCAATTCATACTAGAAAATGAACAAATCATCTGGACGGACAGATTGTCTTAAATTTGGTTTGTTTAGTATGAATTTATAATTGAGGTGGGACATTGGTTGGCCTGTTTGCCTTAATGAGCAAAACAAAACAATTTGTCCTTTTTTTGGAGATGATTTATTCATCTATAGAGCGAATTGGGCTAATGCAAGGTAATAATTATTGCATGTTGTTTTGTTTTGATGTTATGCCCATGGTTGTACATACCCTGGAATTATATAGTACCTGTGAACAATTTTTGAGTGGTACACTGTAATATTGAAAATAAATTTACCTGTTTTTTATACTTAAGTTTCAAGTATTTTTGGTGCATTCTGATGTCTTCAGAAACAGCAGGAGCATTTTCAAGGGCATTCTCAGTTTTCAGCTTTTCAACCAAGGACTGAAGCACTTCAAAGTTGGTATGCCCAAAATCGTCACACAGGTTACAGAGACCAGCAAGCATGGAGTCTGTTCTGAAATTCTTGGGGAGATGGGTATAAATATATGTGCGTTTCACTCCGTTTGGGTATTTTAACATGTATTGTTGGACAATGTCTTTCACTGAGCTTTGCCAGTAGCGAACTCCTGTCTCTTGCTTTCCAATTAGTACACTTCTACAAGATGATGGCCTTGAAATGTCATCTTGGTTGAGGAATTCTTCAAATTCTCTGATGATTTCGGGTCCAACACTCTGTCTCTTGAATGTTAGACCATCTCTTGGTGCGCCACCTTTTCCAAATAAGATAGCATGCACCCTTGCTGCTGTTATAGTAGCTTTAGAACACTTGAAATAGTGTTGCAGCTCACTTTGGGTTAACTCCCATGCAACAATTGATAGAATTCTTCTTCGCTCATCTCCAAATTTGCTTATTCTACCAATGTTCTTGGCCATCTTTGTTCGTGAATTCTCTTGAGGGATACCTTTACCACCTAGTCTTGATCCCTTTAAGGTTCCACCAATTTTAATCTTGTCTGAAAATCGACCCTGTTGAAGCTTTATCAGCCGGGAGGATTCCTTCTCTTTAGATGTCTCATATTCTTTTACTAAGCTCTGTAGGAGTTTGTTGTCACTGTCTGTCATAGAGGTAGCTTGTTTGAAATAATTTCCATAGTCGTATCTGAATTTTCTTGAATTGATCACATCATACAACAACAAATTTGCTCCTACACTGCTTGTAGTATAGTTGGATATAATTGTGGACAGCTTTTCACTTCATTCCGAACATCTCTTTTACGCCATTCATGTAAAGCTTCATATTTTACTTTTCTTGCGGTTTCTTCAGGGACCTGGCAAGCTTTTTCTGATGTAAATGCAGCTTCTGGATCTAAGAAGTGTGTATCATCGTGGCTTACAGAGTCATTTGACTCTATGTCCATATCCTCAGTTTCTTGATCTTTGTCAAATGAGGATGTAGCAATTTCTCTCTAGAGAAATGAAGGATAGAAATGTTAAAGCGAATAAGAAATGGACAGATATCCATAACCAATGTCACTTCTAAAAGAGATAATTTTTCAAAGGAGAAAGTTATTGAAAATATAATAAGCTTATATCAAGTCATAGTCTAAATCAATATATAAAACTGTATATGATAGTTCTATAAAATTGCTATGAAAATACATTTATTATGAAATTTGTTCTTAGAATGGTGCCAATTGTTAAAAACGACAGACCAACGCTCACAACTTTGGAGAAACTGTGCCTGGATAAGTTACGTACTTCACAAAACACTAACCTCTAATGTTTCACATTTTGCTTCCAGTTTGATCCTTGTACGACAGAATATACAAATCTTCCTCTTTCTCTCCTTGTGTCCTACAGTAGACCATTTCCCTGTTCTACAAAAGGCTTCTTCTGAAGAAGTTACCACGCGAAGATCTTTCAAGCTCACACCTCCGTACCCCCACTCCTCATGGCGAGGACAACAACAAATACTTTTGAAAGGCATTTAGCCATGTAAAACGAGAAAAAAACACAACAAATTACTATCAATGATTATATACAGTTGTTCTTAAAGTATTAAAAGACGAATATTTATATATACAATAAAATTTGGAGAGATTTTTGACCCTTTTTAAGACTTCACGGACTTTACAAAATGGCGGATCGTAGCTCATTAGTATGCATATAGATGGTTTTTTCTTTAGCTCCTCATTGGCGCATACGATCTCGGTCTCCTTTGTCCACAACAATGAGAATAGGGGTCTGGTGAGGAATATGTAAAATATCGATTAAAAATCGATTTCTTTGCTTGATTTTTTCGTGATTTTTCGATATCAACCAATCACGTTTCTCGTTTTAATTGAATAATCCAATTAAATTTTCACACTCTTTTGTTTGCTTTTGCCGTTTTTCTGCCTACTTTTTACGCGCATCATTACTTAAGCTGTGATGAACTTCACCGAAGGCATTTTTCAGGTCAAAGAGTGTGATGATGACAGACCGTTGTTTTGAGCGAGCTTTGTTAATTACATCAGCCATCTGAGCAGTATGTTCCAAAGTTCCAGAAAGATTTGGTGTAAATCCTTTTTGGATGTCTTGGTTAATGAAGTTATTTTTAGCGAGAAAAAAGAAAATGGCGTTACGAAGACAAGATGTGAAGATTTTTAAAGGGATAGATTCCAGTGTAATAGGACGAAAGTTTGAAGGGACATCTGTACTGTCTTTCTTGTGGATTAAGATTGTACAAGCTTTCTTCCATTCGGTTGGGACAGTTCCAGATAACCATACTTCATGAATGATTTTTGTGAGATGAGTTCGTAAGAAAGGACATCGTTTGAAACATATAATGGAGATTTGGTCAAGAGGACAAGGAGAACCAGAAGCTTTCATTTTTCGGATGATATTAGTAACTTGTTCATAAGTAGGAGGAGTGAGGTCAAACAGATTTTGTGGTTCAGCTAGACTAGGAATCCAATTGGGAATAACAAACAGTTGATTTGGGTTGGCTGAGGTAAGAACTTTCGTGAAGTAGGACAGGCAGTCTGACATGGTAAATGATGGGAGTTCAGAGACTTTTTTATTCATAACATCCTTGACATATCCCCAGAAATTCTTACCAATGTAGCTATCATGATCAAATGATTTCCTATTGTCTTGATTGAAATTTAGGTCGTTGCAATTACGGAGTTTGTCACGCAAGAGACGCGAAACATATTTAATTTCATGAAGGTCACCGTTTGTATTTTTGAGATGTTTCAATAATTTCTTTAGTTCCTTAGCTGTATGATCTTTGTATTTGTTAACCAGGTTTTTGTCGAAGGGCTTCTTGACATGAACAAAATTATCACAGAAATAGTTATAAATCGTTTCATTTAATTGTTTGATGATCAAATTCAAATCTTGAGAGCTCATTGGTGGATTGAACTGGAGTATAGATTTAAAATAATCATTGGCCATTGACCATTCTAAATCACGTTTTGGTAGATTTATTCCTTGCTTTAAAGTCGGCGAGGTTCCATCATTAGTTAACATAGAAATATCGTAACCAACATTTTGAGTAGAATCATCAGACGAATTATCAATAAACTGATCTTGTAAGTCAGAAATTAATTCTTCATTTAAACCGTTGATGACCCTACAACTTCGTTGGTGCATTTTAAGACCACGCTTGCCTTTACATGACTTGCCACAGCAACATCTCACACGAATAGTATTAGAAGCAGTAGGTGTAGATGATTGAATAACTGGCTCTGGATTAGTTGGTATACCGTGACGTCCTCTTTCTGCTTGAGCAACAATAATAATAATAATAATAATAATAATAATAATAATAATAATAATAATAATAATGGAAACTTTATTTTCATTTTTCATTGTAAATCTCTCTATAAAAGGTAACTTACAATTGGCTACTTGAAATTGACATTTATAATGAAAGCGATTAATATGAAACTAAACAAAACGAAAAAAAACAAAAACAAAAAACAAAACAAATGAAATAATAAAGAAACTTAAAATTTCATCAATTCGGGATTTTCCCAATCTTTGTTTCTTTTACAAAAGATAAAATACGTTGATCTAATGGCAATGTTGACTATTTTCCTAATTATGTACAGTTTATATTTCTTCTCAAATCCTAGCTCATCTATCATGTCTAAAAAAGAAGTACATTCAGTCGAGAAAACTCCGAGGCAACTGATTGAGAGATTAACAAATTTTACAGATTTAAAACTATTGTGTAATGTTGTAAGAAGAGTTTTGTACTTTAAGTATTTTCTGTTCACATTCTTTGTTAGGTTGGATTCAAAACCAACAGTCAATTCTACGATGTATAGGCAGTCATTTGTTTTTATCAGCAAGTCGGGTCGATGAGCTTCACCAGTGATTACTGAGGGGTTTTTATATCCGTCGAGGTCAGCGTAAAGAGAAGATCTGTTAATTTCAGGTTGTAATGATGTCGCAATGAAGTTAACGATGGAATCATGTCTCCAGGTGAAACGGTTGAGATAGTGCTGGCACCCTGCAACAATGTGATTAAGTGATTCTGATGAACAGCAAAAGGAGCACTCACAAGTGGCCGATAGGCCCCATGTTACTAGATTCTTGCGTGTGGGTAGTGAATTGTTGATGTATCGTATGGCAAAATTAAAAATGTTCCTAGGAAGATTAGCGTGAGCGGCAGACCACATGGAGTGGAGTGATGACAGGGAGTATTTAGTGATGTTGAAGAAAAATGATCCTTGTGATGTCAAGTGATTTGTGAGTTTTTCTTCATGTATAGACCTAAAGTCCTTGAGCACTTCTTTAGTTGACTGGAAAACATCAAACTGTATGTTTGAGTTGCTGCTAGATGACTTCCAAAGATGATTTATTGCACTGCATTTTGACGATTTTAAGGCTTTTCTGAGGACAGTTTGACATTGCGTGAATTTGACTGAAGGAGGGATAATATTGAGACCAAATTTATTTCGTGGTAAATATGTGTTACTAAGGGTTCCAGATATAGGAATGTCTAGCCATCTGCGGAGATATTGATTTACTATGGGGTCGAGGTTTTCAGTTATCCATGTTTTTCCAAGGTCAGCAACAGTCAAGTGCCAGGATATTTTAGATAAGACAAAACGACAATAAAGCAAGAGTTTATTTTTAGGGTGAATCGGTTTCATATCGATGTCAGACATCAAGGCATTCATAGTGGAGGTCACTTCAGTTCGATGTTGGTCATTAGACATGTCAAAATCAAAGAATCTTCCCAAGTATCGAAAAGATTCTCCAATTTTGACACAAGGGACAAGGACGCCATTTATTAGCAGTTTAGGAAGATACTGAATTGCTTTAGTGGTGCTTTTCTTGATTCCAAACGTACAACATTTATCTACTCTTATTTTCATACTTGACCACTGACACCAGATTGTGAATCGGTTTACAAGATGTTGATTCTCCGACTCTTGAGAACTGATGACTGCAGCATCATCTGCAAACTGGAACCAGTGGAGAGGATTGAGAAGCTTGAAGGAGAAGCCAAATTGACGGTATTTTTCAGATTTGATATGCTGTATAAAGGTATTGAAGCATAAATTAAAAAGTAAAGGACTCAAACAGTCTCCCTGAAGGACGCCACGCCCAATAGATATGAAGGGTGTACGAAAATCAGGAGTGATGATTGAGGTTTTAAATTCAGTGTATAAACTCTTAATTAGTTGCTTGATGTGATCCGGGACGTGATGATAGTCGAGTACAGATTGTATCAGATTATGGTGTACTTCACCAAATGCATTTTTAAGATCTAGAAGGGTGATGTCAAAGGAACGCTGTTTCGTACGAGCTGTGGAGTCACTTCATCATTGGCCGTTGACCAATCATTGGCCGTTGACCATTCTAAATCACGTTTTGGTAGATTTATTCCTTGCTTTAAAGTCGGCGAGGTTCCATCATTAGTTAACATAGAAATATCGTAACCAACATTTTGAGTAGAATCATCAGACGAATTATCAATAAACTGATCTTGTAAGTCAGAAATTAATTCTTCATTTAAACCGTTGATGACCCTACAACTTCGTTGGTGCATTTTAAGACCACGCTTGCCTTTACATGACTTGCCACAGCAACATCTCACACGAATAGTATTAGAAGCAGTAGGTGTAGATGATTGAATAACTGGCTCTGGATTAGTTGGTATACCGTGACGTCCTCTTTCTGCTTGAGCAACAATAATAATAATAATAATAATAATAATAATAATAATAATAATAATAATAATAATAATAATAATAATAATAAAAAAACACCAAACTGGCTTACAAAGGGAATGACTCACCTGTTGGCAAAGAATGATGAAACCGAAGACCCAAAGAACTACAGGCCAATAACATGTCTTTCAACAACATATAAGGCCCTAACATCAATCCTCTCTAACAGAACGTACATTTTTCTGGAAGAGAACAACCTTCTGCCGATAGAACAGAAAGGCTGTCGACGGCAATCCTATGGCTGCAAAGACCAGCTGCTGATCAATAAAATGGTGCTGGAAGACGTAAGATCAAGAAACAAGAACATAAGTACAGCCTGGATAGATTACAAAAAAGCCTTTGACAGCGTCCCACATAGCTGGATAAAAGAATGCCTAAGTATATACAAAATATCACCAGTTATCAAAAACTTCATTGAAACAGCAATGTGCCACTGGAGAACCAATATCACTCTTAAAAGCGAGTCTGGAGAGATCAAATCAGATGAAATAAAGATAAACAACGGAATATTTCAGGGGGATTCATTTTCGCCGCTGCTGTTTTGTCTCGCTTTAGCACCGCTAAGTCATCAACTAAAGACCAGCGAATGTGGCTATGACATCAACAAAGTAAAAATCTCCCATCTATTCTTCATGGACGATCTGAAGCTGTATGGTCGTAATGATGCACAACTCGAATCGCTACTCCACACGGTTGCCAAGTTCAGTAAAGACATCAAGATGAACTTTGGGCTCGACAAGTGCGCGAAGGCGACGTTCATCAAAGGAAAGCTAGAAAGATCAGCAAATATCGAGTTGGATAGAGATATAATAATCAAAGATCTAGACCAAGAGGAATTTTACAAGTATTTAGGAGTGAGAGAAAAGAATGGAATACAACACGCAAAAATGAAGGAACTAATACGCAAGGAATACTACAGAAGAATCCGTATGGTATTAAAAAGTGAACTGAACGCACAAAACAAGATAAACGCTATTAACACCTTAGCGGTCCCAGTTGTCAGCTATAGCTTTAACATCATCAACTGGACTGTCAACGATCTTATGAAAATCGACAGGAAAACAAGAAAATTCTTAACTATGTATAGAACTCACCATCTCAAATCCGATGTGGATCGACTGTATTTAACTAGACAAGATGGTGGTAGAGGACTTTTACAAATAGAAATGAGCTATAAACTGGCGACAGTTGGACTAAGAAAGTACCTAGAAGAGAAGGACGACCCCTTCATCAAGGCAGTAAACCATCATGAGAGCACTAAGAAGAAATACTCTGTAGTAAAGGAAGCAAGAAAGCTCGAGAGAAATGTAGTGGTTAACGAAGACAGAGAGAATGGCAATGCAGTGACGGCCAATGTAAGGAAGTACAAAATGGAAGTAAAGAAACACTTGATGGCAACAATGAGAGAGAAATGGGAAGATAAACCGTTGCATGGTCGATATCCTAAAAGGTTAAATAAAGCCGACACAGACACAGATAACACCAATAGATGGCTGAGAAGTAGTGGTCTAAAAGGAGAAACCGAAGGCTTCATAATCGCAGCACAAGACCAGAGCCTCCCTACAAGACTATATCACAGCCAAATCATAAAGGATGGCACAAATCCAAAATGCAGACTATGTAATGAGTACAACGAATCAGTGGACCACATAACATCAGGATGCCCTGTATTAGCGAAAAATGAATACATCGAAAGACACAATAAAGTTGCAAGCTATATACATTGGAATTTGTCTAAACACTACAATATAGACGTATCCTTGAAATGGTACGAACACATCCCACAAACTGTTGCTGAAAGCCAACGTGCCACCATATTATGGGATATGCCTATCCACACAGATCGAGAAATTGCGGCAAACAGACCAGACATCGTTGTGAAGGACAAAGATGATAACAAATGCTATTTGATAGACATTTCTGTTCCCAACGATCAGAATGTAGGACTGAAAGAACTTGAAAAAAGATCCAAATATAAAGATCTTGAAATTGAAATCTCAAGAATGTGGGGTATGGAAGTCATAAACATTCCAATCGTCATTGGTGCTTTGGGACTCATCAGAAAAGGCATGGAGAAAAATATCAAAAATTTGCCAGGAACAATGAACATAGAACAATGTCAAAAAACTGTAATTTTGAGAACAGCACATATCCTACGTAGAGCTTTATCAATGTAATCATTTCATAGAAAAGATTTGGAATGACTGCAAGGTAGCTTCATGTTGATGACAACCCACCAATTGCAAGGTAGCAGGTAGTCGGAGTGACGCCATGACTTGTTCTAACCATGCCAAATCTTTTCTATGAAACATCTTTCTAAATACCTTAGGTTTATGGTTTAAACCCGGTCAAGTTGTATCAACTTTGTGAAATGAAGTAAACATGTTATAATAATAATAATACAATTGGTAGGTGTATGCAGAACACCATCCAACTATGTATGCATAGTCAATTGCAACAACTTACACCTGTTGCACCTTCTGCCTCGGTGGTTGACGATATAGCCAACAAACCTCATATGAGTGAAAAATGTCTTATGAAAATGGAGTAAATGGCGAATATGGGACTGAAGCCAATTTAGGCAAAGGTGTCATGCCCGGCAGGTGTTCCACTGGTGAGCAGGGTGGACCCAGTCGTTATCCTGCTACTGCCATTTCAAAACGAAGAATCACTTGGAGTAAGGATATCAATAGAGTTGTCATTGAATGTTACATAAAGAGTAAGCCCGATGAAAAGCAAGGCTACAGGAAAAGGATGCATCAGGCTTGGAAAGACAAAGGAATGTTTGAGGTAACAGAGCAGAGATTGGCTGATCAAGTCAGACAAATATTAAAAAAGGGTTGGTTTACAGATATTCAGGTTGAAGAAATGAAAAGAAAAATAATAGAAGAAAGTGGGGAAGCCCTCGAAGTAGATTGTGGATTGAATGAAATTGAGGATGAGAATACTTTCACTCATCAAGATGCTTATGTAGAAAACGAAGCCCATCATGTACCACATGAACCCAGTGAAACACACTTAGATAGTGTATTTTCTATGGAAGAACTAGAAATAGTAACAAGAATAAGGAGCATAATGAACAGCAAGGAGAGGGTCAGGATCCCGAATTTAAGGAAAGTAAATAAGAAATTACTTAATCTGCAACTAGAGAAGGTGGACACAATTTTGGGAAAGATCCATACAACAAATATTACTTCTACCAATGATCTGATATATGCTGGAGCTGTTGTTGTCACTGAAAGATTGGGGGTGAAATTGAATCAAAAATATGACGGAAAAGAACCAATGTGGAAAAGGAGGTTAGATGGACAGATAAAGCAGTTGAGAAAAGACCTTGCAATGGTTGAACTTTTACTTGAAGGAAAGAATATTAAAAAGAAATGCAAGAAAGAATTACAACAAAAGTATTGGCTACATAAAAAAGGGAATAGAAGGGTTGCAGAAGAAATAAGACAAAGAATCAAAGCAAAGGCGAGTAAGGTTAAACGTTATCAATCTAGAGTCAAACAATTTCACCAGAATAGACTTTTTCAAACGGACCAGAAAAGGTTTTATGAAGAACTTGAGGGAGAAGAAAGGGTTGACATCAAACCAGATGGTGATGAAGCTAGGCAGTTTTGGAGTGATATCTGGGGTAAGTCAAAAGAACATAACAGCAATGCTGAATGGCTAAAGAAGCTGAAAGCAGAGGTTGGTACTGAAAAACAACAACAAGTGAGCATCTCAGCGAGTAAGGTTAAACGGATCTTGGGGAAAATGCCGAATTGGAAAGCTCAAGGTCCAGATTTAGTACAAGGTTTCTGGTTAAAGAACTTTAACAGTGTACATAGTAGATTGGTGGTCCAACTTGATGATTGTATCAAAAATGGTAATGTACCAAGTTGGATGACAAAAGGAAGAACAGTACTTATCATAAAGGACAAAAATAAAGGCTCTATTGCAAGCAATTTTCGACCAATCACATGCTTACCCATGGTTTGGAAACTACTGACTGGAGTACTAGCAGAAGAAATTTATGAACATCTAGACAAACAACATGCGTTTGTAGAAGAACAAAAAGGTTGCAGGAAAGGTGCGAGAGGGACTCATGATTTGTTGTTCATTGACAAGATGGTGCTTAAAGAAGCAAGAAACAGGAAGAAGAACCTGTCAATGGCATGGGTCGATTACAAGAAAGCTTATGACATGGTCCCACATTCATGGATTTTAGAATGTCTAAACCTTTTTGGAATTGCAGATAATGTAAAACAGTTAATCCAAACTACAATGAAGAGCTGGAGGACTGAACTGTCGGCTTGTGGTGAGTTGTTAGAAGTCAAAATAAATCGAGGAATCTTCCAAGGAGATACTCTGTCATCGTTATTGTTTGTCATATCACTAATACCAATGACTTTGGTATTAAGAGATATAAATATTGGTTACTATCTATATGGTGGACAGAAAATTAATCATTTATTGTTCATGGATGACCTGAAACTGTTTGCAAAAGATGAAAACGGACTTGACTCTCTGGTACAAACTGTACGCGTGTTTAGTGAGGATATAGGTATGCAGTTTGGGATTGAGAAATGCGCGGTGCTAACTCTTAAGAGTGGTAAGAAAGTGTTTTCTGAAGGAATAAAACTCCCTGATGAAACTGTAATAAAATCATTGGTAGAAGGTGATGGTTATAAGTATTTAGGGGTTAAGATGACCAAATAATGAGCTGTAAAATGAAAGAGATCTTGAGAAAGGAGTACGGTAGGAGGGTTCGCAAGATTATGCAGTCCAAACTAAGTGGAGGCAATTCGATCAAGGCTGTGAACTCTTGGGCAGTCTCGTTATTGAGGTATTCTGCTCCCTTTGTAAACTGGACGAGATTAGAATTGCAAGAAATGGATAGAAAGACAAGAAAGATCATGAACATGAACAGAGCACTGGCACCAAGAGACTCTGTAGCAAGATTGTATTTACCAAGAAAAGAGGGTGGTAGAGGGCTAATAGCAGTAGAAGACTGTGTTGATATCGCAGTCTTAGGTCTAGAAAAGTACATACAGACAAAGGAAGAACCTCTCATTTCAGCAGCAAGAGTCAGTGCTGAGATAGAAAGTGTTAAGAGTTACAAGCAAAGAAAAAAGGAAGAGAGATATGCTGACTGGAAAACAAAAGCCTTACACGGTCAATATATTAATGATATTGAAGACATCAGCAGTAAAGAATCATGGACATGGTTAGTTAAGGGACAGCTGAAGAAGGAAACAGAGGGCCTAATCATGGCAGCTCAAACCCAGTCCTTAAGAACAAATGTCATCAAAGTGAAGATTGACAAAAGTCAAGATAATGCCAAATGCCGATTATGCAAATCAAAAGAGGAAACAGTCAACCATATAGTTAGTGGGTGCCAAAACCTTGCACAAAAAGAATATAAGCGTAGACATGACACTGTGGCTAAAGCTCTACACTGGGATATCCTCCGTCAAAAGGGATTCCCTCATGAACCACAATGGTACAAACATGACCCTGAAGCTGTCGTAGAAAATGACAAGTTTAAGATATTATGGGACTTTACCATCCAAACAGATCATATAATTACTGCAAGAAGACCTGACATTGTTGTAATAGATAAACAAAGGAAAAAGTGCCAAATAATAGATATTGCAATCCCTGTTGATGGAAGAATTGACAAAAAAGAGGAAGAGAAGATCGAAAAATACCAGGAGTTAGCAAGGGAAATTAAGAAGCTCTGGAACTTGAAAGTAAAGGTCATTCCGATTGTAGTAGGTGCTCTAGGTAGTGTCACTGAAAGACTGACTGAATATCTCAGTGAAATGGGTGTAACAACACGAGTAGAACTAATCCAAAAATCGGCTCTATTGGGATCCGCAAGGATTCTTCGAAAGGTCCTTGAAGTCTAAGGAACTTGTTGAACCCGGCTTCAAGAAAAATTCTGGTTATTTTCAATCAAACCGTGCGTATCCAAAATAATAATAACAAAGGAATGTTTGAAGTGACCGAACAACAGTTGGCTGACCAAGCTCGAGCAATCAAAATCAATCACTGGTTATCGCCTATAGAATTGGAAGACATCAAGCAAAAAGTATCTGCGCATCAAGACCAGCCTGAAAGACAGCCAAATAGAGTCGAAAACAACCATGATGACACAGATAATGAAAGACCAAATATATCTGCAAATGCTTCCATGAGTGTGCTGGATGAACTGAATATCTCTCAAGACCAACAGATCATTCTTAATGACATCAACAAAGAACTACACGAAGGCAAATTTGAAAGATTAGTGTCACTTAAGAAGGTTGAAAGAAAGCGGCTTCAGGACTGTGTAAATGAAATCAATGATGTTCTTAAATTCGTCAAAACTGATAACATCACCGAGACGAACAAACTAATACACGCTGCAGCTACTATAGTAACACGAAAGCTAGGAATTTCTACCAATCCTAAAGGACCAAAGACGAGGGAACCAATGTGGAAAAGACGGCTGGCTGGACAGGTAGCTCAGTGCAGAAAAGATATCAGCAAGTTAGAGCAAAGTCAACAAGGAAGAAACATCAAAGGTCTTGCCCGCATTGAAAAGAAATATCGAGTAAAAGAGAAAGGTGTTGCAGTGGTGATCGAGGAGTTAAAGCAAAGGGTGACTGCGAAAGCTTCAAAAATTCGTAGATATGAAGAAAGAATCAAACAGTACAAGCAGAATCGTATGTTTCACAATGATCAGAAAAGATTGTACCAAGAACTCGATGGAATAACAGAGGACACCTACATTCAACCTGACGCGCAAGAAAGCTGTGAGTTTTGGAGTAACATCTGGAATAACCCTGTAGAGCATAAGAAAGACGCCGAGTGGTTGGATGACGTAAAAGAGATGCTGAGTGAAACACGAGTACAGGACAACATTACTATTAACGTCGACGATGTAAAAAGAAAGTTAAGGAAGGTTGCAAACTGGAAAGGGCCAGGGCCTGATGGCGTCCAAGGGTATTGGCTGAAGTATTTTACGTCGTTGCATGGTCGAATCGCTGAGCAACTCGATAATATTCTGCAATCAGGAGATATCCCAGAGTGGATGAACCAAGGAAGAACAGTCTTGTGTGTCAAAGACCCTGAAAAAGGAAACGCGGCAGACAACTTTCGACCAATCACATGCCTCCCCATTATGTGGAAAGTGTTCAGTGGTATATTGTCAGACAAGATATATTCGCATCTGGAAGATCAACAACTATTTCCTGAAGAACAAAAGGGTTGCAAGAGAGGATCACGTGGCACTAAGCATCAGCTACTGATCGATAAAATGGTGATCAAGAACTGTAGAAGAAGAAAGACCAATTTGGCCATGGCGTGGATTGACTACCGCAAGGCGTATGACATGGTACCTCATTCATGGATATTAGAGTGCCTATTGCAAGTTGGATGTGCTAGAAATATCATAGAGATGTTGGCAAAAAGTATGCCTAATTGGAAGACTGTGTTAACAACTGGTGAAGATGAGCTCGGAGAAATTCGTATTCAACGAGGGATTTTTCAAGGGGATAGCTTGTCGCCGTTGCTGTTTGTGATCTGTTTAATCCCTCTGAAGTTGATCTTACGTAATGCTAAAGGACGATATCAGCTAGGAAGCACAGACGGCTCGCTCAACCACTTGCTTTTCATGGACGATCTGAAACTCTATTCGAAAGATCAGCGTGAGCTGGACTCCCTTGTAAATACTGTACACATATTCATTAAGGACATTGGTATGGAATTTGGACTCAAGAAATGCGGCGTTATTGCAATGAAACGAGGAAAATTATCTAGAAGTGCCGGCATCGCTATACCAGATTGTGGGAGCATAAAAACGGTCAGTGAAGATGGCTACAAATATCTTGGAATCTTAGAACTTGATGATATACTACACGATGGTATGAAGTCGAAACTCAGAACTGAATATTTCAGACGTCTACGGAAAGTACTTAAATCAAAGCTTAATGGTAAGAACACAGTGATGGCCATCAATACATGGGCGGTACCGGTCATGCGTTATGGTGCTGGTGTAGTCAATTGGACAAAGGTAGAGCTGCAGAATATCGACAGGAAAACAAGGAAGCTGATGACTATCTACAGAATTTTACATCCTCGGAGTAATGTTAATCAACTGTACTTGCCTCGGGCCGTCGGAGGACGTGGTCTGGTTGGAATAGAAGACTGTGTGAAAGAAGAAGAAGAGAGCCTTGCCTGTTACGCGACAAAGAGCAGAGAAAGGTTGATGGCTATTTGCAGAAATGAAAGAGTATTAAAGATGGAACACGGAGTCGCTGAAAGCCCCTCGACGATCAGAGTAAACAAAATATCGGAACGACAAGGAAACTGAGAAAGTAAGGCTCTTCATGGCCAGATTCTACACCAAACTAAAGACATCAGAGACTATTCGTCGTGGGATTGGCTACGTAAAGGAGACATCAAGAAGGAAACAGAAGGAGTGATCTTAGCGGCTCAGGAGCAAGCTTTGCGGACGAATGCTATAAAAGCAAACATCGACAAACAGAACATATCGGCATTATGCCGAATGTGTCATTAGAGAGAAGAATCAGTAAACCATGTTATCTGTGAATGCAGCAAGCTTGCACAATCTGACTACAAGAAAAGACACGACGACGTTGCTAGAATTATACACTGGGAGTTATCAAAAGTGTACGGACTGTCACATGCGGAGAAATGGTATGACCATGCTCCAGAAGCTGTAATTGAGTCGAACGAAGTTAAGCTTCTGTGGGACTTCAACATACAAACAGACAAAGTGATAGAACATCGACGACCTGACATAGTTGTCGTTGATTACAAACGAAGACACTGTCATATCATCAACATCGCTGTGCCAGGTGATTCGCGTGTTGAAGAAAAAGAGAGGGAAAAAGTAGAGTAAGTACCAACAAATTAAGAGGGAGATTACTCGTTTGTGGAACATGAGAGTCACTGTTACACCTATAGTTGTTGGAGCATTGGGAATCGTAACTCAGAACTTAACGAAATGTATTGAATGTATTGGTTTGAATGTAAAGGTGCACTTGTTACAAAAAGCAGCCTTATTAGGGACTGCAAGAACATTAAGAAAAGTACTAGACATATAAAAGAGAAGAAATTAGCAAGTAGAATGTTCAGTAGATTGCTCTACAAAAACTCGTAGAATAGTGTGTGTTAGTGCTGAGAGTGACCCGTTGATTGTTAATGTGAGATATTGAGTTTATTTTACGGGTTAATGAAGAGCACTCTACTGATAAGAAATGTACATGTAATTTTTGTAGCTTTTGGTTTTGAATGAAGAAGAAGAAGAAGAAGAAGAAGAAGAAGAAGAAGAAGAAGAAGAAGAAGAAGAAGAAGAAGAAGAAGAAGAAGAAGAAGAAGAAGAAGAAGAAGAAGAAGAAGAAGAAGAAGAAGAAGAAGAAGAAGAACAACAACAACAACAACAACAACAACAACAACAACAACAACAACAACAACAACAACAACAACAACAACAACAACACGAAAGATGATGACCATGAATGGAGCTTTGCATCCTAAAAGTGATGTACACAGACTTTATGTACCAAGGAAGAAAGGAGGAAGAGGGCTAGTTGGGTGTGAGGGATGTGTTAGAACTGAAGAAAATAACCTGGGATGGTATATCAAGAATTCTAAGGAGAAGCTTTTAAAGGGAGTAATGGCAGTGGGTGTGATAGAGACAGAAGATGTGAAAAGTAAGGATGATTTCAAAGAGGGTATCAAAACTTCAAATTTCAACACCTGGAAGGAGAAAAGGATGCATGGACAGTTTATAAGACAGGTTGATGAAACCGCTGATACTGGTAAATGTTGGGAATGGCTTAGAAAAAGTGACCTAAAAGTTCAAACAGAAGCCTTGATATGTGCAGCTCAAGAACAAGCAATACGGACAAACTATGTTAAATTTAATATTGATAAAACAGTGGAGTCACCATCCTGTAGATTGTGTGGTCAAAAAAGTGAGACTGTAAACCATGTTATTAGTGAGTGTGCAAAGTTAGCACAGAGAGAATACAAAAGGAGGCATGATAAGGTAGGGAAAATAGTGCATTGTAAACTTTGTGGGAAATACAACCTTGATAGAAAGCAAAAGTGGTATGAGCATGAACCAGAGAGTGTTATGGAGAATGATGCTGTTAAGATACTTTGGGATGTGAATATACAGTGTGACAATGTAATTGGAGCACGAAGACCAGATATTGTTGTTATTGAAAAAGAGGGAAGAATATGTAAGATAGTTGACATTGCGATCCCAGGTGATAGTAGAATTTGTGAAAAGGAAACAGAAAAAGTAGAAAAGTATCAGGACCTTAAGATAGAGATTGGACGATTATGGAACATGAGAAAGGTAATGGTAATTCCAGTAGTGATAGGTGCTCTTGGGTGTGTTACTAAGAGCTTGGATAAATGGTTGGAAAAATTAGACATTCAAATCAACACAGCTTTTCTCCAGAAGACAGCACTCCTAGGAACAGCAAGGATTTTGAGAAGAGTTCTGCAATTATGAACTCACGAAGAGGGAGCCCTTTGGACCCTGATCATTTGTTATGATCCGCTCTCTAGGGTAATCATTCAGCATTAAAACCAGCTTGTGTAAAGACAAAATAATAATAATAATAATACGCGCACGCGCTCAACCTGTGAAGTTGTGCCTCTACACGCTCTCTAAATTATTTTCTTTACAATCTTAAATCAAAAGACTTTGGACAATTAAGTGAGCATATCTAGTAACGTAAGGTTAGTTTAACTAGTTTGAGGTATTTCTATAATAACTTTTAACTTTAAGTAAGAAAAAACCGTGAATTGTTGATTCCCATTCCATCGCCACTTGGCGACAATTTTTGTTGTAAGTGAAAAAATTACGAAATAACTTAGCATTATCAATAACTTCACAAGCATAGTGTTTCATATTTTATTACCTTGTTGAAAGCAATACCTTACCTAGGATAATTCTCAGTGTTTTAGTTTTATTCATTTCCTCGTAGTGAATCAAATTTGTGTCTGCGTAATTCACATTTATTTCAGCGTTATTAGCATTGCAGACATTACAATAACATATTTTATCGTTTGTCTTTATTGAAAACTTTTTCAATTGTTTATTTTATTCCATTGTTTACTTCGTGCGCTTAAATTTGAATAAGTAGCTCGCGCACGAACGTTATATTTAGGTTAGTCAGTTAGGTTCGTTGAGCTCAGCGCGCAATCTTCGCAAGGGGACAGCGCGCGCACAAACAAATTGTCACAGTTCCAATAGAAGACTAAATAGAAAATAGAATGTCACGCCGAATCGCTCGTCTGGCTGACAAAAAAGGAGCGCGTCTATCAGGAAACTGACCATCCTGAAGTCGAAAAGTCTGCTAATGGTCAAGCCTCTGCTGAAAATGATGAAGGCACCTTAAATGAAAGCTACAGCTTCCAAGCAAGCCCTTCAACGACTACAAGATCATCAGAACCACAAGAACACCAAAAAAACACAAGAAACAAGTGGACAAGAGAGGAATATAAAGAAATCATCTATTGCTATTACCAAGCACTGAACCAACCAAGAACTGGGAGTACAACTAAAGACACGTACCAGATATGGCGAGAAAGAAATCCAACCATAAGAACAAACCTGGATGAAGTGAAAGCAAACCAAAGATGGTGGATTGAAAGGCAAAAGAAATTAACTGACACTGAGATTGATCGTATAAAACAACAAATCCAACAAACCAACAACAATATCAAAGCAATTGCCGTTGAAAGAGAAGAGAGACAAAATGAAGGCATTAACGAACATTCAAACGAAGTAGGTAATGATCACAGCCAAAATGAAAATGCTCATCAACCTTTCAATGTAAATGCAAGTCGATCAATGTCAGATGAAGAAAAGACGCAGTATTTAGAAATTTTAAAAGAAATTCGAGAAAAGTATGAAGAATGCAAGGAATGTGAAATAACCGAAAGAATGCCTCTGTATAAAGCAAACCCCAAAAAGAGCAAAACCAACATCCTCATAAAGCATGCTAACACAGCCATTGACTCAAATAAAAAGAGAACAATTGCTGACATTTGAAGAATTAAACCACCTAATTTATGCTGCAGCAACTGTAGTGACAGAGAAAGCTGGGAAAGCGTCAAAGGTAAGAAAACGGCGAATAAGAAGACACAAGCAGCCGAAATGGAAAGAAAGAATCCAAAAGCAAGTAAAAGAGATGAGAGCGGAGCTGTCTCTAATAACTGAAATTGAAAACGGCAATAACTCAGAAAACATCAACAAGAAAAAGAATTATCTCAACAGAAAATACATTACATCACGAGCTAAACTCTTAGAAACAAAAGAAATGCTAAAAATGAAAATTCAAGCTAAAGCGCAAAGGCTGAGACGATACGAAAAGCGAACAAAACAATACAGACAAAACAGAATGTTTTATGAGGACAGAAAGAAACTATACAGAGAACTCGGAAACAAAAAAGTGAAAGTTGAGAAAGCACCAACAAAGGAGGAAGTAGAACGGTTCTGGAAGAGCATCCTAGAAAATGAAGTCCAACATCAGAATGAAGCGGAATGGATTAAGAGAGAAGAAGAAAAACATGCAAACACCCAAATGCAGCAATGGGAAGATATCACTATGGAAGAGATCAAGACTGCAATAAACAACACTAGCAACTGGAAGTCTCCTGGTATTGATCTTATCCCTAACTTCTGGCTAAAACATCTGCACAGTATACACGATCAACTGACAAGAACATTTAATGATGTATTGAGAAACCCGGAAAGTGCACCACCATGGCTTACTACAGGCAAAACATTTCTCCTTCCAAAGAACAAGAACACTGAACAACCGCAAAATTACCCATTACCTGCCTAACAACAACATACAAAGTCTTGACATCAATCATTGCCAGCTGCTGCTATCAACACCTAGATGTCAACAACATCCTACCAGAAGAACAGAAGGGCTGTAAGAAAGGCTCTTACGGCTGCAAAGATCAGTTATTAATCAATAAAATGATAATGGAAGATTGCTTTAAAATGAGAAAGAATCTAAGCATGACTTGGGTCGATTATCAAAAAGCCTTTGATAGTGTTCCACACAGCTGGATTATCGAAACACTGAAGATCTACAAATTCAGTGATACCTTAGTCAATTTTCTGCAAACTACTATGAAAGACTGGAACACTACCATGTACCTGAGTAATGAAGGAGAAGATATCATCTCCAGCAAGATCAATATAAAAAGAGGAATTTTCCAGGGGGACTCCCTCTCACCATTGCTGTTTTGTCTGGCGCTTGTTCCACTAACTTCTGAACTTAACTCTACCGGTTACGGCTACAATGTCACCAAAAGCAGTCCAATCGTCAGTCATTTTGTTTTACATGGATGACCTGAAGCTTTATGGAAGAAATGAACAACAACTCGAAGGAGCCCTGCAAGTTGTGAAGAGGTTTAGTGACGACATCAGAATGAAATTTGGACTGAGTAAGTGCGCCAAAGCTACACTAAGAGGAGGGAGATTAACGAAGAAAGAAAACATAACGCTAGACATCGAAACTGCAATAAAGGACTTAGAACAAGAAAAAACCTACAAATATCTAGGAGTAGAAGAAAGCAAAGGAATTCAGCATAGCAAAATGAAAGAAAGGATCAGGAAAGAATATTATAGAAGAATGCGAATGATATTAAAAAGTGAGCTTAATGCAAAGCATAAGATTGATTCCATCAACAGTCTGACAGTACCAGTAGTCCAGTATAGTTTTGGAATTATTGACTGGAAAGCAAGTGAAATCAAAAAGCTAGATGTGAAAACTAGAAAGCTGTTGACTATGTACAAAATGCACCACCCTCGATCTGATGTTGACAGGCTGTACATACAAAGAAATGATGGCGGAAGAGGGCTTATTGAGCTAGAAGCGTCTTTTAAGACAGCAATTGTAGGACTAGAATGTTACCTAACACAAAAAGATGAAATCTACTTGAAATTGGTAGAAAGACACGAAAATAGCAAAAGAAAGTATTCCATCCCAAAAACTGCACAGAAAGTGAAGAAAGAGTACGACGTAGGAGATACAACACTCAAACTACAAAATACTCCAAACGCAAAACGCCAAGGCTCTGAAAAAGAAGGTTAAAGAAAGGATCCAAGAAAGAAGGAGGGAAAGATGGGAAGGCAAACCTCTACATGGTCAATATCCAAATAATACACATAAGCCCTATGTCGATCACCAATCAACAAACTTGTGGTTGACGGCAGGAGACCTGAAAGGCGAAACTGAAGGCTTTCTGATAGCTGCTCAAGATCAATCCTTGATGACTAGAAATTACCAACTCAATATTTTAAACCAGGACATTGACAGTCTTTGTAGACTCTGTCACCACAAGACAGAGTCCATTGATCACATTCTCACTGGATGCGAAACTCTTGCAGCAACAGAATACCTGAGACGACATAACAACGCAGCCACTTACATGCACTGGGTTATTTGCAGAGAACACAATGTGCAAGTAGCTGAAAAGTGGTATCAGCATGAACCAGGAAAGATCATCAATAAAGACCACATAACCATTATGTGGGACTGTCCAATAATAACAGACAGGAAAATCAACGCTAACAGACCCGATATTGTGATAAAAAAATACAGAGACCAACACCTGCCAGCTTATCGACATGTCTGTACCATCAGACCGAAACATCTGTCTAAGCACAACGAAAAGAAAAGCAAGTACAAAGATTTGGAAATTGAAATTAGTAGAATGTGGAAAGTAAAAACAGAAACAATACCAGTAATCATACAATACCAGCCCTGGGGACAATCAGCAATGCTACAAAAGCAAGTACCAAGAAGATCTCAAACAGCATTGAACTAAAAACATTGCAAAAAATTGTACTACTAGGTTCTGCACATATTATGAGAAAGGTTGGATTGTAATTCAGTCATATCAAAGAGTAGATTCCGTGCGAATGTGAAACTCCCCTTGGTCACGGCACGACCACGGGACCACGGAATCTGCTCTAAAACTAGTTAAAAAAAACAACAACAACAACAACAAAAAAAAACATTGTAAATAGATAAGGCCTTAGGAATAGGGTATATTCCCGGCAAAATGATGTAAGCAGCCAGTATTACACTGTGAAATATAAGAAATAATAATAATAATAATGTATTTATAAAGCGCAAAATACAAATCTGTTCTAACCGCTAATAAAAAGTACTAATAATATTGGTAACAAAAGACAATTACAAAGAATAAGCAAATTTGAAAAGGTAAGTTTTTAGTTCAGTTTTAAAAGAGGCCAGACTTGATACATTACGGAGAGATATTGGCAGTGAGTTCCAGAGTTCAGGTGCAGCTACAGAGAAGGAGCGATGGCCATAAGATTTAGATTATATGACTGTGTTGATAGAAGCACTTGTGATGAATCAATCACTTCATCTCCACTCGTCGAGATTGAACTACCAATTACTCTTTTTCTTGCATTATATATTTGTTGCTGATCTCGTGGAACATCATCGGCAAAGTTGGAAATGCCAACCATACCGCCACTTCGTTGCCATGCCTCAGTAAAGGCATCTTTTGGTGACTTTCCCGGGTTTGCAACTTCCTTCATATTATTATTATTGAGGTCCTGTTTATAAATAAAGTAAGAGTAAATTAAAGAGAGTGTGTCAGCATGTGCTGGTATAATGCCAAGCATAGTAACAAAATAATATTGTTCCTAAAGAAATACAAAGTGATTACCTTTTCTTTACTGGTGAACTTGTAAGGTCGACAGTGACGACCTGTTGAACCTTTGGGGTACTAAGTATACACATAAACATTTAGGTGCCAGATTAGGGAACACATGAATTACAGAACGAACATGTGGGAAATGACTTGGAATTTACCTGGCAAAAGGTGAACAATTCAAAGATTTGTCGCCACTATCACTATCAGAAGAAAGGCCACCATTGGCTGCCACAGCAACAAAGCTGCACTGAGTTCCGTACGAAATTTTTTAGCCTGACAGAGACAAAATACAGCCTTAATCTGGCCTGAAAACTGTTCTGAGAGCGATAGGTCAGCATGACATGAGCCTGACAAAATACAATTTAGGTTCTCAGCTGGTGAGCCAAACAAATTTATGCTCTTGTTAGGGTCTTGTCAGGCTGGACGAGAGACTAACATGAGCTGAACATCGACCTAAATGAATTTAGGGTCTTACTATAATATTACTTGAAATTGCAAGAGTGTAACAAGAGCCTGAAACAAGCCAAACTAATGTCATGGCTAACTCATTTTACAATCGTCTTTAAATGGCAATCATCCACTTTCATAAACTTTAGATTTATTGCAAGAGCGACTAACGAGATGAACAAATGTCGCAGTTACTTCATTTTACTTGATCTAGATCTATATACAGTATTCGTTTGGGCGAGTTTTGGAAGACCAAACCATATTCATCTTGTTGGATTTCGATCAGGATTTATTTAGGTGTGATTTGAACATTTACACAACGTTACTTCACAAACGATTCAAATCTGAAGCTAAATTTCATGACTGCACAACTAAATTTCCATTAATCTGCAATAATTATTTCAATCAAATGTTCATAATCAGTTCTACTTACTATTTTGTCCAACACTGAATGACCTTTACAGGCTACATTTTCTATTAATTTCCGAACAAAACGAATACAACTAAGCTTATTGTTAAATCACTCCTGGCACGTGATAGACGAGTTCAAGTAGCCGCACTGTATGAAAAACAATAATTTACTCTAACTCAACTTTGTTTGGAAATTCACAAACATATGCTCTTGAAGTTTCTTCAGGAAAAGGAATATAACAACAACAGGATATTTGACTTGGTTGATTGGAGCTACAACATTTATGTGTGAAGATGAATTGTATCCGCTGATACATGGGAGTGGCTGCACAAGAGCAAGGTACATTTTGCTACCACTCTCTGGCCATGACATAAAATACGATACTTGCCCAAAAGAGGTTGTCAATCCATGTGAGTATTTGATGGTTGCACAATTTTCGTCTTGTCATCCGCTTATAAGAAGAATCATATAAATAAGAGAAATTATGTTCAATACTGTTGAAAGCAGTAACCTTGACAGCATGAGGGGCTTGTCCTAAAAATAGTTATAATGCTTTAAATTCGTCATAATCAAGGGTTTTTTAAAATGGAGTCCCAAGCATATACACTCCGTAAGATATCTCCATACCCCGCTTTGGTTTCCGAGGGTAAGATAAACCGTAATATAATTGTTCTTCTTCTGATCCTGGTGAAATGCAACTTTGTTTAAGTTTTGGGATTTTCTGTGTCAAAGCAACTGCATACATAATTTGTGAGTTGACATACTGAGTTCCCTTGACCTGTTTTAGAATACAACCATTTTTATCTTCAAATGGGAAACAGCTATGGGTGTAGAGAGGTCCCAGTTCTCTAACATCGTTAGCCAAATGAAGAAGTTGATGGATATTCATTGTCATAAACCTTTCCTCATAAATATCAGTGAAAAGAGCACAAAACTTTTTTAACAAATTTTCTACTTCAGACAGTTCAGAGACTGTAATTTCATCTTTTAAAAGTATAAAGATGGAATGAACAAACAACACCTAGTGATTAAAGTAGAGATCTGGCAAGAGGCCATACAAGCTTGAAATTCCATAAAATATAATAAATGATCTGAGTTCATTTGCTTTCCAATATTTCATATGTTCTGAAACAGAATGAGGGAGTTGCTTGATTTCAAGGGTTGGTGAGATGTGATTGAAACGTTCATCCAAAGCCTGAGAAAGATGGCTAAAATTGTACAGTTTACTAGAGAACGATGTGCTGAACCACAATTTGAGTAGTAGTTTTTGAACTCCCAATAAAACACCATGCATGTAGTCAATTGCAATACCACGTACAATATCATAATGTGCAAGTGTAGACAAGTAACTTGGTCCTTTTATCCCATATACATTAGTAATTTTTTCGCCACTAATCTGTGTTCTATTCAAATTTTGTGCATGTTTAGGGAACACTTGCACGTGGCCAGCACCTGCTGTAGCCATTTTACCTCTATGAAGGCACTTCCAACACCCATATTCGCCATTAAATTGCTAGTCTCCTTTGCAGCCTTTTTTGTGTCGTCACGCAAGGCTTAAACTCCCCAAAGAAAAGGCTGCTCACATTCGAACAGCATTCCTTTCTCTTTGTTTGACCAATCAGCATTCGGCTTCCATATCTTGAGAACCGTTCGCGGCAAAATAATCTAACCAATCACAGAACGTGTCTTATATGATGGTTCGTAGTTTTCAAAATGGCGACTCTCGAAGAAGCATTTCATGTTGTTAATACAAAATTTAGAATATCCAACCTCAATGAGCAGCAAAAAGCCGGAATTAAGGAAATAGTCGTGAATAGAAAGCATGTTTTTGTGAATTTGCCAATGGGTTTCGGCAAATCTTTGTTATATCAAGCCCTACCTTTGGTGTTTGATCTGACGAGTCGAGAGCCTGGTCATATCGTCATTGTTGTGTCGCCGTTGATAAGCCTTATGGATGACCAAGTCTCTCGTTTGAACGAACTAGGATTCAAAGCAGTCAATATAAGTACTATTGAAGAGGAGGAACAACGAATCCTTGTCAAAAGCGGTGGATATTCACGGGTCGCCTGAAGCGTGGCTCAAAAACACGTGCTGGAAGGCCATGCTTACGAACACTATTTATCAAAAAAAACTGTGTGCCATAGCAGTCGATGAAGCCCATGTCATAAGACAGTGGTAAGTGGTTTTTTTTTCGCGTTCACGTCCTATTTATTGTTCATAAATTGTCTTGCCTTTCCACTAGGAAGACTCACTTTGTTTAATACTTTCGTTTTCGTTTAGTGTTCATGGGTGATGTTTGACTTATAGTAATTATGCCTTAGATTGAAATTGTTATTTCTTACCGTAGGGGGATGTCACAAGATAATAAGATGATAGCATTTCGGGAGTCTTACTCGAAGCTTTATGAGCTGCGATCACTCGCACCAAAAGTTCCTGTAGTAGCCTTGACAGCTACGGCAACTAAACTGACCAGAGACACAATATTGAGCCTTTTGCACATGGAACACGCTGTAGAAATCAAAGAAAGCCCAAACAAACTGAACGTTGCCTATGTTGTGCAATATATAGATAAAGACACAGAACTAGATTTGTATTTTGATTGGCTTGCTGATGAATTGAAGCAATTTAGAGAGAAAACTGAGAGAACAATTATTTATTGTCAAACGATAAGACAGTGTGGTATGCTATATGCTACTATAAAGGCCCTTCTAGGGAAAGATATTTTCATTGGAGATAACAGTAGTAGAGACGTGCTTGTTGAAATGTTACATTCATGTACACCCGAAGCAAATAAGGAACATATCTTGGAGTCTTTCCAGTCAGAGAATGGAACTGTGAGATTATTGGTAGCTACAATTGCCTTCGGCATGGGTGTCGATTGTAAGGGGGTGCACCGGATTATTCATTTTGGCCCCTCAAAAAACGTGGAAGCCTATGTCCAGGAAACAGGAAGGGCAGGTCGACATGGACACCAAAGCATCGCATATATTATATATAATGGAGTGATGTTGAATCATATTGATTCACATATGAAATCATTCGTCAACACAAAAGATTGCAGGAGAAAAACCCTTCTAAATCATTTTGAACAAGTGTCTAATTACCCAGATGAACTGCACAATTGTTGTGACAACTGTGCTGCTTTGTGTGAATGTGGTATGCCACACATTACCAAATATCCTGCCACTGGTACATCAAGGGATGGTACACAAGGACATGCAAAAAAAAAGCAGAGTAACACAACAACAAAAGGAACTTGTGAAAAGAGATTTAATTAAATATCATAAATCAATTGTGATGCAACTAGTGGGAGCAACTGCAAATGGAAATGTTAAGACCCTGACAAACCTGCAGTTCATGTTAGGATTCTCATGGCACCAAATATCTCAGGTTTTGGATAACTTGACGACGATTTTCACAGTAGCAGATATGTACAGCTTTGTGGAAATATGGGACAAAAACCATGCAGAGAGCATTCTTTCCACACTGAGTAATGTATTTGATGATATAAACACAAACAGTGGTTTGCCAGTATCTGAACATGATGACAACTATGAATTTGATGATGAGTTACTTGATGAGTGGAATGAAATTTTACAAGATGATGAACTTTACGAAATGATTGTGGATAATATATCATTATCACAACTACAAAATTCAGCAGTCGAAGAAGGAGCAAATGCATCATTCAATGATGTAATGCCAGCTGTACTGGCAACAGTTGAAACTATGACACTTGACCAACCAGATAAGACTAGTATAATTGATCAATAAATAGTTGACCATTAATTGACAGTAACAAGATTACCTAAAATGCCCAGATAATAAATACTGTATCTAGGGCTGGTTGCATGAATAAAATTGTCCAATGGATAAGAGTTATCCAGTGGCTAGTGCGATTCAGGATTCTTACACCTGCAGGCTCACCAGGTATCTATTAATTTTGATTAATGTATAGGTTATGAAACCATTTTTTAGAAATAAACTTTACAACATTTTTTTCTCTGGATTCCCAAAATGTTCCGATACTCTTTTTTTGTTGATTGTATTTCACTATTAATATCTAAATGATTTTGAAAATAGTACTTATTTTGATACTATTATTTTGATAAATAATTATGCTACCCTTAACTACATTGCATTGCATCAAATGATGCATATCATAATAGAAAAAGTTTGAGCAAATTATGGAAGCTAAGTTCTGTTACCATTATGAGTACATTACATTTTTATAAAATGCTCAAAAAACCTGAACAATATATTTCATAATGTAAAAAATGTTTCTATATGATTTGACATAATTGAATGAACATTTGTAAATTTTGTAAAAGGTTTATCGGTTTCAAACACGACAAGTTTGAAACCGATAAACCTTTTACAAATGTCTCACAAATATGCAACAAGAAAGCCTCAAGACTACTATTTGTAAATTTTGCTTGTTTATGTCACAAATCATTGGTCAGTGAGAATAAATGTTAGTGGTATTACAAATAAACGCTAGATGGTTACACAAAGTCGAGAGAAAGAAAATCATCGAAATCAAAAGTATTCGAATCTCCTTTGCTGATTTACTTCGACTACTGTGTAGCTATGTGTCATATATAAGGGGTAATAATCGTATCTTATGTTAAAAGACCGTTATTTAGGTGCAATATTACAATACGCACTAACGTCAGCTAAGAAATGTGATGGGTTACAGTACACAAAATCGCACTGCGCTTCATTTCTATTTGAAATTAAATATATACTCATGCAGATCTACCTTTATTCTTTTCCCTACAGTAAAACATATCCTCCTTCTTCACCATCATTAGAACAAATTATATTTTAGAAGCGCGTTACTGCTAACAATAAATATTTATCTTGCCCAAATGGCCGAATTTGGTATGCGTTTCACCTCACTGCTTCCAACCTTGGTAAGCTGCTTACAGCTATTCTGTGTAATATGCTACCTAACCACAAATTCCATTGTGGCATCAATTGATGAATCTAGTATTAGACACTAATACTATAAATTTTATTTCTTGTGAAACCCAGTTTTGTTACAATGACCACGCCGGGCACAAAGGACCCAAAAAACGGCACTTTAAATGTGCCATTTTTGCCCTAACCTTTGTATCTTCAACAATATTTGATCGTTTGCAATGAAATTTTCAGTGATGGCTAACTATAGGTGGCGATTTATTTTGCCATGTTTAAAAGTTACCACTGACGTGATTTTGACGTCATAGCGAATTGTTACATTTCTCGAGAACATCCAGATTACTTCAAGAGATTCTCAAAACTACATAATTTGAAAGAGAATGCCATTGTCTAAAATTTGGTGAAATTTTTATCTTCGATCCGACATTTCGTTGTCGAGTTATAAGGGATTTTTGTTTCACGATGACGTCATAAAAAGTGACGTCACTAATAACCATTAAAAGCCATTAGAAGCCATTGGAAACAGCCAGTGACGATGCAACGAACATGTATGGCTAATGTGACATGTTTCTACATAACTAAGTCAAAAGTTTTGGTCACCGAGCTATATTAGCGATATTTCAAATAATTGGTGACGTCATTATGACGTTTTAGGACTTAACTCCTTGGGATAACTTTTTTGTTTGAAGTTTGATTGTTCTTGTACTTTGCATAGTTAAAGAACTTTGATTTCCCCCAAATTTGTTGATTTTAGATTTTTGAATTTTTGAAGATAAGTATTAGAAAAATTAATAAGAAAAAATAGCAATATCATCAAACGTCATAATGACGTCACCGAACTTCAAACAAAAAAGTTGAATGAAGAAGTAATTTTCATAAATTTTCTTTACTATTTCCCATATGATTTATGAGATTATTAGACAATTACTTCTTCTTTGTTCAACTTTTTTGTTTGAAGTTCGGTTGTTCTTATACTTTGCATAGTGAAAGAGCTTTGAAGTCCTCAAAATCGTATGATTTTAGATTTTTGATTTTTTGAAGATAAATATTAGAAACATTAATAAGAATATATAGCAAAATCCTCTAATGTCATAATGACGTCACCAATAATTTGAATTATCCCTAATAAAGCTCGATGACCAAAAGTTTTAGCTTAGTTACGTAGAAACACTTCATAATAGTAATACATGTTCGTTGCATCATCACTTGCCGTTTCCAATGGCTTCTAATGGCTTTTAATGGTTATTAGTGACGTCACTTTTATGACGTCATCGTGAAACAAAAATCCCTTATAACTCGACAACAAAATGTCGGATCGAGATAAAAATTGCACCAAATTTTAGAGAATGGCATTCTCTTTCAAACTTTGTAGTTTTGAGAATCTCTTGAAGTAATCTGGATGTTCTCGAAAAATGTAACAGTTCGCTAAGACGTCAAAATCATGTTCATGGTAACTTTTAAACATGGCAAAATAAATCGCCACTTATAGTTAGCCATCACTGAAAATTTCATTGCAAATGATCAAATATTGTTGAAGATACAAAGGTTAGAGCAAAAATGGGATGTTTTACATTGCCGATTTTGGGGTCCTTTGTGCCTGGCGTGTCTCACTTCTTTTAATCAATCTGTTCATTATTGTCTTTCCTTGTGTGGTGTTTCCTTGGTGAGCATTTTATGCATTCCAGCAAGCGTTATGAGCAATTGAGCTTTCTGTATTCATGTTTTATGCAACCAAAAACATGATTACATTAATTATTGTGAACACTGTGGATCAACATGGCCCAATTCACACTAGAGATGAACAAATCGTTTGGATGGACAAATCGTCTCCAAAAAAACAAACTTTCAGAAGAACGAATTGTCTTATTTGTTTTGTTTTGTTTGTAAAAATGAACATGTTGACCAAAGTCCCACCTCAATTGTAAATTTATAAAAGATGAACCAATTTTACTAGATGATTTGTCCATCCAGACAATTTGTTCGTCTCTAGTGTGAACTCGGCCAATGCGACGTTTTTTGAAATAGGTATAAATATTTAAATTATTTTGTTATTATCATGATCTGAGATAATGTATCTTGATTTTCGACAGAAGAGGAAAATGAGCTCTGGAAGCAGAAGAGAGAGGTGGCTTAAGATATGATTACTTTGCACAAAAAGGAGGACGAGGAGTTAGCGGAAAAATTAACTAAGAATTCTTCCACCCATGTTCTTGGAACACCAGAATTCTATGTTTTGATCGATTTCGACACAATTTTTCAAACCCCACCCATGAGAGAAATCGGAAATAAAGTGAACAATCTCCAAAAGTCCATCAAGTACCAAACTTGCTTGTGTTAACCTTTTGGAAACAATAGATAAAAAAATCGATGCTATGCAAAGACAACAAGAAGAACATCATGAACAACAGCAACAACATCAGCAACAGCATCAACGACAACTTAAACAACAACAGCAAGAACAACTGCAAGAACAATATAGGCCTCCTCTGGCCTCCTTTTGAAGTCCTGGGAATGGGGATATCTATTTATACTTATATAAGGACTTTTGAACCTAGACATGTATTATAACTATATTTGATCAATTATTGAGCTTGCCATTTAATTAATTATGGCAGTGGTCAACTCGAAAGCCCATGCTCCTTGACCACTGCACACAATTTTCAATAATTGACATTTATATTTTTAATTTTAGCAGCCATATTATTTATTTAATGTCATTTATAGCTTTATATTTGTTTTTGTAATTGTCTTTTATTTATGCGTGAATAAAGAAACTGAATTGAATTGAATATATGGAGTCCAGTGCCCATACCAGTGCCACTGATGATGACCAGCTTGCTAAATGACCTGGAACCTGACAGTCTACTTGACACTCCTGGGCCTATGTTCCAGCTTCCCGATATAGCGGCCTCTTCATTTCCCTTGCTCTACCCAGTGTTTTTTCAATTTCCACCTCTGCAGCCAATCCCAGCAAGCAACACCTTTCAGAATGTGCCCCATCCGCCCTTGAAAACAACGACGAGCGAAGAGTGCATTAAAACCCTTCATTCAAAGTGGTCTCAGAATAAGTACGTTTTCAGCCTACAGCTTCTAGAGGCTCTGTATCCGTCTAAAGAAGAACTCAGTGAATGGAGGGAAAGGAAAAATCACATCAACGTCAAAGCCATGAAATGTATTGAAGATACAGTCATGAGGCTATATCCCATAGATCCCTACAACAGTAAAAAGGAGTGGCAGTTGTGCGCCAACAAAATCAATGCCCATTTCAGAAAGTACTGCCAATAGGTCGTCACTTTGAAGTTTATTAACCCCATGACGACTACAGGCTCACATCTTTTATCTGTTTATGTGCAAAGTTTTCAAAATTTCTAAGGAGTGTTATTAAGTGGACATTTCACACAATATTCAATACAATAAGTTTTAAATTGCATTATGACTGATATTAACAATAATATTTTGGTCACATTTGAATGCATTTTACTATCAAGTAATCCTGATAATTACACTCGAATTCTCACGTGAATAATTACTCTCATTTCATTACCTTTGCATAAATTTGTAGTCTAAAAGACCTTTTTACACCTTTCGTTTTCCGTATAGTGTTAAACTGTACAGAATGAGAAAAGAAGTTCCACACCCAAATTTAAAAAAAACCCTGTTGAATCAAAATGATATATTAAATTAAAAAAGCATTTGGATCTTTACTTTGTTTAACTTCTAATACTCACTTCCTCTGTCCGCAGAAGCAATCACAACCACGGACCCACCGATAGCTAAATCTGAAATACAAACGATTTGTTCTTCAAATACCCTTCTAGTTACCCTCTGATCTCCCTGAGAACTTTCAGGCTCAAGCTTGTGAATCCCAGTCTGGTACATACGATTTATTCAGGCAGTGGAGGCAGTCATTGGCATTGCAGTTCTCACAGTAGCATGTTATTGAACAGCGGAGAATTAATGAATCATTGATACTGGAAGATTTCACAGGCACCTTTTTGAACAGACGATTTGGTCGATCTCTTTCTGTATTTTCTACATAAAAGAAGACTCTTCGCTTGACATGCATGTTTTCTGACTAATATCATCCCGGTGATGGAGCATAGATAGTCGGCAAAAAGTCTAGTTTTAGAATAAAGATTGTTTGGCAGATCGTTGACATACAACAAAAATAATAATAATAATAATGATCATTTATATAGCGCCTATCCAAAATCTGCTCTAGGCGCTTTTTAAAAACATATACTGAACATACATGGTAGACTGTGAGCATAGGATGGCGCCTTGGGCTGCCGCTACACAGTCCGTACCATGGAAATTAATTTTAAAATATTCACTACAGATTACTGCACTACAAATTACTATACTAAAATTACATTGCATTATATTACATTGCACGAGATGTTTCAGTCGTGGATACACAGTGCAACCGTGTTGCACGCGGTGTTTCAGCAAGTTGCACCGTGTGTCCGGGCCTTAACTCTCTCAATAGATTTTCCATAGTAGAACTAACTTCAGCAATCCTTTTCCAGCAACAAATATATGGCATGCGAATAATAATAATAATATAATAATAATATAATATATAAATGCTTGTAGAAGCAATTATGAACTAAGAAGAAATAAGAAGGGATTATGAAATATTTTGTATAAGCAAGTGAGAATTACGGGTCAAGTTTCGTTTTCCTGCCATAGTTCAGCTCAGCACCCCCAGACAATAGCAAGTCTATACCAGTTGTGAATGTAGCGTCAGCAGCCAGATATAAACAAGATTTTCCTGATTCTTCAAGTGTTCCCATTCAACCAAGTAACTGTGCTTCTTCGCCATCACATTTTGATTTTTCAAAGTCTGGTGTGGAGTTTGCGAGCTCATCCCATAAAGGAGTCCAACCAGGTGATAGCGAGTTAACACGGACACCATACTTCGCTTCATCTACAGCCAGAGCTTTTGTCATGGAGGTTATGCCACCCTTTGTTGCTACATAAGCTACAGCTCCAACCTGTCCTATCTGTGCTACAAGACTTGATACATTGATAATGTTTCCTTTTGTTTTATGTAGATGAGGTAATGCAAGCTTACATAATATATAATAATTGACTAAATTGAAATTCAACAAATTCTTGAAATCTTGAACACTTGTGTCATCAATTGTCTTTTCAGGTGGATGCAATCCAGCATTGTTAACTAGACAGTCCAGGCATCCATACTTTTCTATGGTTTTATCCACCAAGTTCTTTAATTGTTCCTCTTTTGTGACATCACATTGTATAAACATGGCTTCTCCAGGCCCAATGGAGTTAACCTCAGCCTCTAGCTTTTTCCCAGCTGCATCTCCTCTGGCACAAAACACTACTTTTGATCCTGCTTTAACAAATTCCCGTACAATCCCTTCACCAATTCCTTTGGACCCACCAGTTACAATAGTAACTTTGTTTTCATATCTAAGTTGGTTTAAACCTGCCATATTTTAGTTTTCGATGCACGTTGAAAATTTGCGGGAGATCCAAATAACAAAGGGCCAAGTGCTGTACCTTGAGGTACTCCAGAGGTAACTGAAGAAGGTTCTGATGACTTTCCAGAGCAAATGACGGTTGCCCCTGATCCCGTAGTATTCTAATTTCTTTAGTAAACGATAATGGGGAACTTTGTCGAAAGCCTTGGTAAAGTCAAGTACAGCTGCATGGACTGTTTTTAAGTTGTCCATCATTGCTGCAATATTGTTAATGGTAAGTAATAACTGCGTCACCAAAGTTAAGATTTGGTGTGATATTAATATACTTTCAATAAACTATAAAAAGACTAACTTCATGATTATAAAATCTACTCAGAAAAGAGATATCAATATAAATATAAGTTTCGAAGGAAAAGACAGCTTAATTCATAGAATAGAAAGGAAAACCTTTATAAAATATTTGGGTGTCTTCATCGACAGTTCCCTCTCATGGAACAAGCACATCTCTTTCACTGGCTCTCGAATTGCAAAAAATACTGGCATCATATCCAAACTCCGCCACTTTCTATCATTGCAGCAACTTAAAGAAATATATTACGCTTTGATCTATCCATATTTATCTTATGCAATTGTGGCTTGGGGAAGTTCTTATAAATGTCATCTTCAAAACCTGCAAGTTAAGCAAAATCATGTGATCAGATTAATCTTTTTTGCTAAACTTTATGGAAAAGAAACAGACATTGCTCTACCATTGCTCTCTTTCATTACAACTCAAATTTGGAAAAAACTTCCCGAGACCATTAAATTGTTAAATAAATTTGCTCCAAAAAAGTAAAAATGTTTCTTTTATCTAATCAAATTAAAACTAACTGACTTGACTTGTAATGTTTCATCTTTTTTATCTTACTCAGACTACACTCACTTTTTTTTTCATTTTGGCATAAGGTGTTATCAACTTTAACCTTTTTCAATGTTATGTCAACTAGGGGCTAACTAGAAAACGTCATGTTAACTTAGCCCCTAGGCACTAAACTATATTCAAACATAATGCTGCATCTTTCTCCCGAATTTATTATTATACATATTCTAGGCTATTATTTCTGTTAAATTTTGTAAATAATTGTGTGTGTGTGCCAATAAAGTTGTTGTTGTACTAAATCCAAGTACAACTGTGTCAGCTTACTAAGAGTGCTGTACCCCTAACTGAGTGTAAATGGTGAATCAAAGAAAAGGCCATTGAATTTGTGTGCCAGGAATTACATTCAAGACATTTTCTTTCAATTAAATTTTATTCCTGATGGCCAAAAAACAAATGAATGGAAGAACTGCACCACACCTATGAATTCCTACCTTTCAAAATATGTTAATAAGAAAGCTTAAGCTCTAAGTCTTTATAGAGACATATCATGAATTTTTAACAAACATTTTTCAGAGAGTGTTCATTCAAATACATATTTATATTTATATATATTTATAGTAATTTATATGCTTTTAATATTTAAGAATAAAACACATCTATACACATCCGACATAATCATGGCTAATTATTGGAGGGGGATTTAAATATTTAAGTTAACAAAATAGAGTTCTGTTTTCTTTTCTGTTGAGAGTTTTGTTGTTGTTGTTCTCTCTCCTTTCTTCGCCGAGAAATGACCAAAGAAATCCTAAAGATTGCTGTTAAAGCAGCAAATCTGGAAGATGGTACATCAAAGGGGTCTTAGTAAAGAAGACCCCTTTTGTGTGATCACAGCTCATATATATATGTGTGAAAGAGTATAATTTCTGACCTCAAACAATATAAAAACTAGACACAGGATTGCGTGAACCCAGGCACTCTCAGTCTGAGAAGCTAATGAATACTGTGCGCTGTTGGGATCCCTGTGTACTTCAATGTTGACTATAAATGGCTTGTAACAGCTCTTGTTTCTTAGAAAAATCCATAGATTTGTATTGTTTGGACCGTCTTTTCTGTATTTCCTGTTTATTTTTCAGATCTCTAGCCTGTTTTTTTCTCAAAAATTATTTTTTTCTTTGGTGGCTCAGCTGCATACTTTTGTTTTTGTTTTTGATTGTTCATCAACTTTTTTCTCTCATTTTTGTCAACAATATTGAATGAACTTGAAACAAACTATATTTTGTACTCCCCTAGAAAGTTACATCTCTCTTGTATATTTTTGAAGTGAAGCGGTTCCATTTATATTTTTAATGTATTAAATGGAGGATGGGTCTCTTTCATTCTATTACGTTATCAGTCTATGTAACTACGGAGTCACATGAGATGCGCATGCGTGCTGCTGATCAGTGCTGCATGCTTGCTGATCAGAGAAACGTGGAAGGTAAATTATCTTTGAGAAATCTACAAAAAAAGCTATTTTTCCAACCATCCTTACCCCAGATTGGAAAAAGCGTAAGTAGCAATATTTGTATTATTTTGTTTGTATTTACAGTATAAGAAAGGGAAAATGGAGGACAATCCAGAACGAATTGATGAAGAAACGCTGAATATGGCAGAAAAAAACCTTAATAATCCGCTGAAAAACATTAATGCAAACATGGAAAACATGTCCTTGCTTATGGAAAAAATGATGGAATGACAAATTAGATTCGAACAAGAAAGCTCAATGAGCACTAACAGTAAAAGACGAAGGGAAAGGTCGTCCTCAGAGTCAGACCTGACGAACCTAGTGCGAGAAAAAGGCACAAAACTGAACAGGAAAATGATGACACCGTCAGTTTACATGCACTGATGACTTAGATGAAGATGTTGATAGGCTAGAAAGCATAACTAAGCTCAGCGACCAACATAAGGACAAAAACTCGGACATATTCAAAACATTAATTGATAGTTTTGATGATGATGATAACACACACAGGTGATAAAATTTATGAGGAGAGACGTTGAGGCAAAATGCTCCACCCCAAAGAAAATCAAATCACTGATTGAAATATATAAGTGCCCCCAAAATTGCTCAGACTTGAAAACTATTAGAGTAAACACAGAAATCTGGGCACAAATGGACGGCCATAAGAGGAAATCTGACTTGGTATATTCCAACATGCAACAAATAATCAGGAAGGTTACCTTCGCCTCTCTTGATATTAGTAACATGTATATCTCTGGAAAGATTGATGACAAAACTTTGTCAGCACAAACTGTCAATATGATTGCTATGCTGGCTCATGTACACAGCCAATTATCACAAGTTAGAAGAGATAACATAAGGCCAGCCCTAAAGTCTGAGTATAAGACAATATGCTCTACAGAACCATCAAACATTATAACATAACTACAATCTTACGCGCGCTCTGATTGGCCAGAAAGCTATCAACTATTTGCCCATGGGCTTCATGCTCACGTCATTTTCTTCCCTTTCGCATCTTTTTTTCCACAAAAATGGACGAACTATTTCCAGATTTGCAAGATATTTTTGATGATGAGCTTCCAAACTTTAGCATAGATCCAGAAAAAAACTTTTCACTGCCAGAGAAAAAGCCCCAGCACCACGCAGAAGAAAAAAAGGACGTTTCGCCGAATTATCAGAAAAAGATCTCAACTCTCTGCTGGAGAATCGATTGTCAGCAAAAACTAAAAAAGCAACAATTGGGCGATTTCTACCTTTAAAAGTAAGTCAAAAATTTGTTTTTAAGTATAAATATATTTTTTCTCGGCAAAAAATAGAAAGCCAACTTCGGTGTTTGGAAAATGACTGTCAGTAGCAATTTTTTTTGCCTTTTTAAACCACTACAAATAGCCTCAAACTTATACCTTAGTTAATCTATTCAAGTTTTCATAATATTTATGGTGATATTTTTTACCTTTCAGCATGGTGCACAGAAAAGAAAATCCAAACGCCTCTTGAAAAAATGACCATCGGTCAACTTGACTTGAATTTGCGACGTTTTTATGCCGAGGCGAGAACCAAAACAGGCGAAGAGTACAGCAAATCAACGTTGTTAGGTTTCAGACATGGAGTTGAACGTTATCTGAACCAACCACCATTGAACAGAGCCCTAAAAATTTCTCAAGATCCACGATTTCAAAAATCAAACCAAATGCTTGATGCACAGATTGCCAATCTCAAAAAGAAAGGCAAGCAAAACTCTACCCACAAGCCGCCTATCCGAAGATGAAGATTTGGTGAAATTGAGGGACAGTTCAGTGTTCAGTTTAACTACTCCTCTATCTCTACTGTGGAATGTATGGTTTCACATAGTCCTTTACTTTTGCAGAAGAGGCCGTGAAGGGCAGAGAGAACTGTCAGTCACAAGTTTTAAGTCTGACAAAGATCCAAGTGGACGCCGGTTTTTCACAATGACTCATGACGAAGTCTCTAAGAATCATCCTGGAGGTGCCAAAGATATTGCCAGCTTTGAAAAAGAAGCAAGAAGCAAGAAGCAAGAATGTATGAAACAGACCAACCACATGACGGATTTAAAGCTCTGAAGTTCTACTTGTCCAAAGTTAACCCCAAATGCACCTCAGTTCTTTCAATATCCTCGACGAAATTGGTCTGCAAATGACGGCGATGTTTGGTTTGAAGCTCAACCCATCGGCGAAAACAAACTTGGAAATATGATGAAAGAAATAAGCAAAGCAGCAGGACTCTCTAAGTTGTATACAAACCACTCAGTAAGGGCTACGGCAATAACAGTGTGGTCTAATGAAGGAGTGCCAAATCGCCACATTATGGCCATATCCGGCCATCGTAGCGAACAGAGTTTGCTCCATTACAACTCACGTCCTTCTACGTCGCAGCTTTTCAACTGCAGTGCTGTCCTTTCAAAAGCCATGGAAAAGCCAAAAGAAGAAGCAGTACAAATCACACGAACATCAAGCCCATCTGTGATGAATCCAAAGTTTGTTCAGTCGTCTCATGGTCAGCACCGTTTGTTTAGCTCTTGCACCATTCAAAACTTGGAAATTTTCTTTGGTGAAGCTAACAACAACCAGTTGTAAACACGTGTTTTTCGCTCATATTCTTATATTCTCGGATTTAAACATTTACTTGATATGCTGTACATCTAGACGCAATAGAAAACCACTTTACTAGATGTTGTATTACAATGGGTTGTATTTTTCCATTTGATTTCCATTTTCCAATAAAACACCTTTTAACATGGAAAACTGTGTCGCTTCCTGTCTCGCTCTGTCTCGCTGAGATTTCTTCGATTTTATAACAGGCGCTCTGATTGGCTGAGATGCTTATGAACTATTTGCCCATGGGTCTCATGATAGATTTCTGGTCATGTTATAAATCAATTAGTCAACACAAAACCATGCGCCCATTGCGTTATATACGCTCTCGAGAAAATATAAAAAACTCTTAACAAGCTAGAGTGGCACTCGGCTATGCCTCGTGACACTCTTTCGCTTGTTAAGAGTTTTTTATATTTTCTCTCGTGCGTATATAACGCGATGGGCGCATGGTTTTGTGTTGACTAATTGATAAGTAATCTACTTTTTGGCGAAGATTTGTCTAAGAAACTTAAAGATGCCAAAGAAGCAAGCAGAATTGATCGATCATTAACTAAAACTCCATATAAAGGGAAGGGCCAATATGATTACAAACAACGTTTTACTAAGGGACAAAAGAAGTCTGATTTTTTATGGCAAGGTCATGTCAGGCACAATGCTCGGAAAAAGAACCGAGAAAACACAAACAAGTAAGCATTGAGATAATGCAAAGACTCCAAGATATATAAATCAAGGCAAACAATTTTAGCTGTCTGTTACCAGAGCTCGAAAGCTACTTGCTTGAGCAGTGCAAAAAATTATGTGCAGGTCAGGTAACATGTCACCTTTCGAATTGGACTAAACTCACATCGGACAGGGAAATATTAACCTACATATCTAAAGGGGTGTCTATAGAGTGCAAGGACATACCTGCACAACACTGGTTGCCAGCACATAATTTTAGTGCACAAGAGAGCTTACAGTGCGTTTCACATAACTTTTGCGAATTTTTTCCGAAGTTCGTTCGGAAGTTCCGAAGTTCGTATCGTACTTCGGAAGTTCACAACGAACTTCGTTGGTGAACTTCGAACTTACTTCCCGCGCAAATTCGGAAATTCGTTTAGAATCAACTTCGTGAATTAATGTTAGCTTCGATTTTGTTATGAGTTTCTTCATCAAACAGGGCAGTGCTCTGCCTAAAGAAGTTCGCACTTTGATTATCGAAGGATGGCTTGGAGGAGAAAACAACAAACAACTTACAAAAAGACTGAACATCTCGCGACAAACGGTAGCGAATGTAATAAATAATTTTTTGACAAGTGGTTCTGCCGAGCCAAAACATGGAGGAAATAAAAACAGAACTGCTCGAACTGACGATGTATGTTTACAAATTGAATTTTGTAAACAGTTAAAGCCTAGTATTACAGGGACTGAGATCCAACAGCAACTTGTCAACAATAATATTTGCTTAGTCCAAAATGTTCCATCTCTTGCTTCCATAAGCCGATGTTCTACAAAGGACTTAGGTTATTCCTACAAAAAGCTTCAAGTTGTTGCAAAAGAATCTTTAAATCCCGATGTCCAGGCTTTACTTGTTCAATATCTTGCTGCTGTTAGCAATACGGATGCAAGAACACTACATTTCTTTGGACGAATCTTCAGTTATACGAACAACGGGTAATCGGCATTACGGAAGTTCTAAAATAGGCAAGCCTGCTGTGGAAGTTCAACGTTACGCGAGCAATGCCACATATACAGTCAATCTCTTACATAACATTCACGGAATTAGTCAATTTGAATATTTTACCTGGTCCTTCCAATGGACTTGAACTGTTGAATTTCTTCGCTGAAGCTTTCGAAGAAACTGATGTCTTTGATAACCCAATATTAAAAAATGGAGATACTGTAGTAATGGACAACTGTAGATTCCACCATGCTCGTTTTGTTGAGCCAGTACTTAGAAATATGTTCGCTAACAGAGGAGTAAGACTTATTTATCAACCTCCATATCATCCACAACTCAATACCTGTGAGATGTGTTTCCGACACATGAAAGGTTCCTTACGGAAAAACCAGAAACTTGCAGAAGAGATGACCGACGTGGCTATTTTGCATGCTTTAAGCAGAATTACGCCTGCACTGTCGAAAAACTATTTCAAGTACTGTGGATACACTTAGGATATGATAGAAAGATTGGAAAAGTGTAGACATGTCAATTTCATCTAGGAGACTAATCAAGATCTTATCTTCATCCCTGTATCTGATTCAGAAATAAATAAACATGTTTGGCAAAATTTCAAACATTTAATATTGATAGGTAGACTGCTTTGAGGACTGAATCTCTTCTGGAGTGTACAATGATATTACTATTGAGTGATTTTTATTTACCCATGAAAAAAATGACTAGTGACTGATAAACTTTTGAACAAAAGAAAACAATCGATTTAGAATGAGAGTGCTCACATAAACTATTGCGGGGCAAAGGAAAACCACTCAACAATTTACTTTGTTTAATCTATTGGGTTTCGACTAAATACTATTCACGTATATAATAACCATTATATGTCAATATAATGGAATTTTTATGTAACGTATAGCTACCTAATATCAACTTAGCAATCAATATGTCAACGATGCCTTACAGGGTGGGGCCTTCGGGCCGCAGGAGTCACGCGATGAGTTAATAGCTACCACGTGGCATTTGGGCGACTATAAAGGCCACTCGCCCTTCCTTAATCTCATCGCTCGAGCAATAGCCTAGCTATCATCAGCACGCGAAACATTTTTTCAAATTTTCCTGAAACACAAGAGATCCTTTTTACAGGCAAGTACAACTTTTTATTTGTCAGGCTTTGGTTCTTATCTTATCTCCCCTCTTTTTGCTGCTCTTCTCTTCGAATAGTAATGGCTACACCACGAGTTTTAGTACTTGGTCACTCATTTGTGCAGCGCCTGAAGGAGTTTATTGCTCAAAAATCAAATACTCTTGATTGCAACATGGGCATCACGGAACCCATTTTTATCAAATGGCACGGCAGAGGTGGTCTGACCATCAGTGAGGCAATTCAGCGCGAAGTGCATATCGTCACGTCCACCGCGCCCGACATTGTGATCCTTCAGCTTGGGACGAACGACCTTTCAAGCTGTCACCCCTTTTCTGTCGGTTCACAGATCGAGGATTTTGTTCAGATACTGCACAATCTTTATGGAGTTAAAATTATTTGTGTATGCCAGACTATTCGACTAGAGCCAGCTACACGAGCGATCAACAGGGGTGTGGAAATGTTGAACAGATACTTGAGAGTTGTCCTGGAGCCACTTCCCTATGCTTTCTTTTGGGGTCATAGGGGGTTTTGGAACTCAAAGAGCCATTTTTACTGTCACGACGGCGTGCATTTAAACAAAAAGGGACAGTTTAAATTTTATCGTAAATTAAGGGGAGCGGCCCTAAAATCTTTGAGATTCTTATCTCAAATGTCCTTAGAATGCACTGAGTGAGAGAGCCAGTTAATTTGCGGTTTGGCAGTTTCCTTTTTAATGTTTTTGCCTAGCCGGTTTGTTTGTGTTGGGATATTTGGCAATCGACTCAGTACTATCATGATGCACAATATGTTTATTGCATCGTATTGGGTAATCAGGCCATGTGTTTTAATATCCCACATTACTTGTGTAGCACTGTGTGCCACGTATTATTATTGGCTTTGGCATGTTAAGTGTGCATCAAGAAACCACATGAGTGTACAACCCATTTGGCCGCCTGTGCAGGTGTGCTCTATTCACTCGGTATTCTTGCACCGTTTTTAGTAGGAACTGCCACGCGCTTGGGCTTACTCACTTAGGCATATCTCTAATGTTAGTGTTAGGGGATTCATAGAGAACAATTATTATGGGCCGCCTCCCTCACCTCGAATATATTGAAACGGAATAAATTGTGTTGAGAGTTTCCGTGTCATTCTGTGTTTTTACTTCTTTCTCAAGCAATGCCACCAGTCAGAATTTCTCGCCGACGTGTACGAAGGCGAAGCACAGTCAACCAGCTCGACTAGCTCGTCCACTTCTAACCTGGTGTCAATCGATGTCCAAGCCTTGACGGCAACTATTTCGACAGCGGTGGCACAGGCTGTACAGCAAGCTCTTGAGCATCAAAGGAGTGCTCCGGCCGTAACATCCACAGCCGGCGAGGGCAACGTTGACAACGCCGTCTCCGCAGCAGTTCAGTCGGGAACGGCAGAGTTAGCACAGGGTACAGGTACTCAGTCTACCCCTTCAACGCAATCGCAATCCTCTCTGAATGTTGCAAATGCAGATAAGGCCGAGCCGCAGACACCGCTCTTCTCAAGCACGGCGATTATGCTTGGCGCCCCCTTGAGCTCAAAAATCAAAGCTAAAATTTGGGCAAACGAATTCGTGCATTTTGGGTCACTCCTTCAGCCGACGGCAAAACAAGAGCGTTTTTCGCTATCGCTTGCACCTAGTGACTCGGGTTCTGGAACGCAGCCCCAGCTAACCTTGGAGCCATGCCAAGCCAAGAAAATCGCCACACTGAATCAATGGATTTCGGCATTTAATACCTTTGTTGCAATCTATACCGAAAAGTTCTCGGGCCAGGCGGCCAACCTTATGAAATATTGTGAGACCGTGCGCGATATCGCTACTAAATCCGGAGACTGGTTGTATTACGATGAGCAATTTCGGTACCTGAGACAATCAGCCCCAGATAAGTACCCGTGGGAGGTTGTTCATTGGGAATTATGGCTAAAGGCGGTTACGAATGTGCGGCCAGCACAATCAGGAGACAAAAAGGCCACTCGTGCGAAACCCCGTCAGCCCTTTGCAAGAGGGACCTGCTGGACATACAACGCCGGCAGGTCCTGTTCAGGCTGCAGATTTGAGCACAAGTGCTCCTTTTGCGGAGCAAAGCACTCAGCTACGCAGTGTGACTCCCAAAAGCGCACCGCCACGTCCAACAACGGACGTAGCACGGCTTCGGCAAATTCTAAGGAGCCACCTACCAACCCCCGTAAGGGTGGATCGTCTTAAAATTATGTTAACTTCGTACAATCCTACCCTTCGAGATTTTCTGATATTTGGTTTTACACACGGGTTTTATGTTAATCACATCGGGGAGCGGCGCGCTTTCGAGTCACCGAATCTGTTGAGTGCGCGCCAACAACCAAGGATTACTTTCGCCAAATTGAATAAAGAGGTTCAAGCTGGACGAATTGCTGGGCCATTTAATGCGCCTCCTTTCCCTGACTGCGTCATATCGCCTTTAGGCATCGTCCCCAAGAAAGCTCCTAACGAATTTCGCCTTATACATCATCTTTCTTACCCCGAGGGGTCCTCGGTAAATGATTTTATTCCCAACGATTGCTCAACAGTTCATTATGCATCCATTCTTGACGCCATAGCTGTCATAAAACAGATTGGGGCTGGTTGTTTTATGGCTAAAACTGATATCAAATCTGCTTTCCGGATTATTCCAATTCATCCCACCGATTATCCATTATTAGGGATGAAATGGGATGATTTGTACTATTTTGATCGTTGCCTGCCTATGGGTTGTTCTTCATCTTGCGCTATTTTCGAAAAGTTTAGTACAGCCCTCGAATGGATAGCTGTAAATCATTTCGGCGCATCGGGAGTTCTCCATATTCTCGATGATTTTTTTGTTTATTGCTAAGGATCAATTTAAGTGTCAAGCCGACTTAACGCAATTTTTGAATCTTTGTGAGACACTCGGGGTGCCCATTGCAAACGAAAAGACTATGGGCCCAGCGACGACCTTACAATTTGCCGGCATTATAATTGATTCCATCAAAATGGAAGCCCGATTGCCGGACGATAAACTTCAGAAATGTCGCATTATGTTAACAACCTTTTCGCGGCGCCGCAAGGTCACGCTTCGGGAACTACAATCATTACTAGGTTTTCTGAACTTTACATGCTCAGTCATTCTGCCGGGACGAGCTTTCCTACGCCGCATGATTGACCTTACCAAAGGTGTGCATCGCCCACACTATCATATTCGCTTAACCAAAGAAACTAAGCGTGATATGTCCGTTTGGCTATCGTTTTTAGACAACTTTAATGGTAGGACATTTTTTGTGGAGGAAAAATGGCTAGCGACTCCCTCCTTTGAGTTAATAACAGATGCCGCGGGTTCCAAAGGTTATGGTGCTATTTTTGGTAAGCATTGGTTATGTGGGGCATGGCCGGAAGCATGGAAAGTTCTCAACATCACGTTCTTAGAGCTTTTTCCCATAACCATTGCACTGCATATCTGGGGACGTGACATGTCGAATAGATGTGTCTCATTTGCGACTGATAACGCAGCGCTAGTTGACATCATCAATCACCAAACCTCTAAGCACCAATTAGTAATGATCCTGATATGTGACCTCGTGTTAACCTCTCTTAGATATAACATTCTTTTCCGTGCACGGCATATTCCCGGCGTACACAATACTCGTGCCGATCTTCTTTCCCGTTTCCAGGTGGAGGAGTTCAAGCAAATCTCCCCCGAAATAGACGACGAGCCGACGCCTGTGCCCGAGAACCTTCAACCGAAGAGTTGGTCGATCACCTAAGGGACCTTATCAGCTCGGGTTTAACCAAAGGCTCTCGTAAAATGTATCAGCGAGCGTGGGATGCTTACACCGATTTCCACTCACGTTTCTATGGGGGCTCTGCCCACAAATTTCCAGTGTCAACAAACCATGTAGCCCTTTTCATTTCCTATCTTAGCGCACTGAAATTATCGCCAGCAACCATTACATCTTACATGTCCGCCCTGGGGTATGTTCACAAGATGAGGAACTTCCCCGATCCCACAAAAGCTTTTGTGATTCAGAAGTTGTTGACAGCTGTAAAGCGCAATCGAGTAGCTGACGTACGACTACCAATTTCTAGACCCGTGCTATATGAGCTTGTTAGATCCCTTAATAACACCAACTCTTCGGCTTCGCAACGCATACTATATTCCACAATGTTTCTCACCGCCTTTTACGTTTTTTTCCGCATCGGTGAACTAGCGACTAACGATGCAAGTGGCCCTGCTGACGTTATTCAGTATAGTGATGTCACATTCCTCGTTAATGACGGTCAAATTCACAGAGTCAAAATTACTATCAGAAAGTTCAAGCACAATATTGGGAATAAGCCGTTTAATATTCTTATTGACAAGGAAGCGTTAGAACCGTATTGCCCTGTGCAGGCGATATGTGACTATTGTAAAAAGCGGGGAAGTCAGCCGGGCCCCTTCTTCTGCACGCTCGATTTGAAACCCATCACTGTGAGGTCGTTTAACACCGAACTTCACCGCTGCTTGGTTTTTTGTGGTCTTGATACAAGCAGGTATAAGAGTCATAGTTTTCGTATAGGTGCGGCTTGCCACGCCGCGGAACAAGGATTTTCAGATTCTCAAATTCGAACGCTAGGGCGCTGGAAATCCGATGCCTTCAAAACCTACATAAGGTCAGAAACTCTAAGCGTCAATTGACGTGGGTCGGACAAGGGCCGCCACTTCACTAGTCGCTAATGATCGCGTTTTCTTCATAAACCTTAAAAGTTTACATCATCGCATTTAATTCCATGATGCTTTGTTAACCGAGTTAGGTCGGACATGGGCCGCTACCTCGTTTTTCAACAGTTTCTGGTTATCTTCTTAGGCATTGATTAGCTCAGCAATTGTATCCCTGTCCTAGTGGTCAGTAAGGGGCTGCACGTGGACATGCCGAGTTGTCGGTCGTATTGTATGAATTATGAATTTGGTCAGTCAAGGGCTGCAAATTCATGCTTCATCACTTTCATTTAATTCATTGCCAAATATATATTTAGACATTTGACGCATCCACGCGTGGCCCGAGCTCTGTGTATCGTCTTGGTGGGGCTGCCACACTGTAGTGGCATGTGGCGGTTATGCTCTCCCCACCTTTGCTGAAGAGAGTTTATATCAACATTTGATTAGTGTTCGCTTTGAAATAAAACCGTCACACCAGTGGCCAAATTATATTCCAAACTATCATGTCTGTGTCATCTCTCTTCAACAAACTAGTGCGACGCTACCTGGAGCACGCGGCCATTAACTAAAGTACGAGGAATAAAAAATAACCATTATATGTCAATATAATGGAATTTTTATGTAACGTATAGCTACCTAATATCAACTTAGCAATCAATATGTCAACGATGCCTTACAGGGTGGGGCCTTCGGGCCGCAGGAGTCACGCGATGAGTTAATAGCTACCACGTGGCATTTGGGCGACTATAAAGGCCACTCGCCCTTCCTTAATCTCATCGCTCGAGCAATAGCCTAGCTATCATCAGCACGCGAAACATTCCCGCCTCCTTCCCCGGGCTCCTCCCTGTGGAATATATATAATGTGCATTAGGACATAGCTGTTTGCTATTATTCAGTCTTACTTCAGCAGGTGGTGGGCGGTTATGCTCTCCCCACCTTTGCTGAAGAGAGTTTATATCAACATTTGATTAGTGTTCGCTTTGAAATAAAACCGTCACACCAGTGGCCAAATTATATTCCAAACTATCATGTCTGTGTCATCTCTCTTCAACAAACTAGTGCGACGCTACCTGGAGCACGCGGCCATTAACTAAAGTACGAGGAATAAAAAAAAGAATATCTGCGTACATCAGTGTCGGATTACATTGTAGTGATCAAGAATAAATTGTTGTATAGTATACTAAGTAGCAACAGTCACGTTTATAAAACCATGATACAATGTAACACAAAATAAAGCCATATTTAATAATTGACTAGTACTGACCCTTGCTGTGTTTCATCTAATCTTAATCAGAGTTAAGTCTGTCTTATCAAGCATTATATGGCAAAAACTTCAAGTGTCAATGTTTTTTCAAACTCAACAAGTTATAAAATGTTTCTATGGCCGCAAGTCAGCGGTATTGTTAATTATATTGCTTTACGATTGAGCCTCAGGCTCCTCGGCGACGATGTTTGCAAGGGTTTGAAAAGCGTTCCACATTTCTTGCCTTTGTTCCTGGCTGTTCATAACTTGGCTTTCTGTGAATTCATCAAGCTGACTTTCCATCAGTTCTGTAGATTGCTGCATTGATGACTCTTGAATTGCTTGCACGTTAAATTGTTGAGTTGATTCACATGGATTTTGTAATTGTGCCGGATTTGTACTGGTAGTATGCTCCGTATTTTGCATTCTCAGGGCAGTGGGAAAGAATCTCGGAGCTGAGTATTGAAGAAATTGGTATTGTCCCTGGAAGTTTGGATACCCATAAGCATTAACAGGCAGAAAGTTTGGAACTTGAGGAACTTGGAATAGGTAAGGATTCATAGGATACTGGTACGGCGCGAGACTATAGATCGGTGGCACTTTCGTCTGATTAGTCTGATTGGTACATGTCCCGCCACCAGAGTCAGATTCTGAAGAACTGAATCTACTAGCCACTTTGCGATGCTTTCTTTTTACAATCAAGGGCCTGCTTTTCTTGCTTTTCTTTGAACGATTTCTTTTTTTTTTTCTTTTTTTCGTTTGCGTTTTAGCTCTTCATCGCTTGAACTTGATAATGTAGATGAACTTTGTTTACTTTCTTTTGCAGGCGGAACGATTGAAGTGATTGGCTCGGAGGTATGAGTTTTCAGCATATCCATGGATTTAGTAACTTTTGTTGCTGTATGAAAATCGTTTTCTTGAAATACTGGAACTGGATCTTCATCACTGAGATTTTGATTCAACTCAGACTTGCATTTGGAGAGCAAGATTCTCAGCTGCTCGGCGTCATTAGCTGTCTGAGGTGGAATTTTCACATCAAGGAGTCGTCGGAGAAGACGGACGTCTCTCATCAATTTGGGTTTGTTCATCTTATAACTTTGGTCAACTTGATAAAGACGAGGCGTGAGTTCTTTAATAAAATGAAATTCGCTGTTGGAAGTAAATGATGCCATCGAAGAAAGTTGATTCTGAAGCTCCTATTCAAATTTCTCTTTTCTCTTTAATTCTTGTTTTAGCGATGTCGTCTTAGCAAAGAACTCTGGATGCTTATCCTTGTACCCACAGTAGGTGTAATCACTGCATTTGTTAAGATTACAGGGTTTTGACGACTGATTTCGGTGCCCTCTGTGATGGCAGAAACTGCAGATAACTTTTGAAGTCCCAATAGGCGGGCGCTCTCGGATGTTAATGTCCATGGAATCCAATCTCAATTTCAGCTCGTTGACTTCTTGTTGCACCTTTTCGATTTCATTTTTCATTCATTTTTGTTGTTCCTCGAAGGCAGGTAAAACATTCTATATAATGAGAGCGGAAAACACAGTTATAAGTACAAAAACTGAAAATAAAAGAAATAAAAACACACCTTTCTTGCTGATGGCAAATTACTGGAATTGTCTTCCCGCTTTTTGCGATGTCTTGGGACACATCCTGGTAACGGAGACTCATTCTTTAATAGCTCTATTTGGTACAAAAGAACAGCTTTTCCTCCTAAAGTAAGCTGGTCAGGCTCAAACATCATGCTTACTTTTTTGTTGTCCAACAATTTCAACGATAAACGAGTTGTGAAGCGATTCTTCAGAAGGCCTTTGAATATATTGTCGCTGTCATTTTTGCTTAAGGCGCTCTGGAATGTCAATAGCCAAGCTGATAGCTCTTGGGCACAATCGTCCATGTTGTTGCTTTTGAACCTCAATTCTATCGAACTACCGAATTTGCGCGGGAAGTAAGTTCGAAGTTCGCCAACGAAGTTCGTTGTGAACTTCCGAAGTACGATACGAACTTCGGAACTTCCGAACGAACTTCGGAACCCACACGTCGTCAAATGTTATGCGTAACGCACTGTAATAATTGATACAGAAACTAAGCTCGTAAGCAAACAAGTCATACCTCAGGTTACAAACCACCCCAAACAAATTCTGTCTAGCATTTTTCTAAGGCCAAAACAAGATGGCACACACAGACTTATATTAAATTATTATATTAAGGTAGCTCACTATAGTTTCAAAGACCATTATACCAATGGTAAAAAGTGGATAATATACTGCTTCAAATTTATACTTTCACAACCGTACAGCCAACCATATGACAGACCATGAATTAGGGAACCGTTTATGATGGTAATAGGGCCGAGTGGAGTCCAATTCAGTCTGTAATCATACGAGGGATAAACAAAAATCCAATTTGTTTATTCCGAGTATGATTATAGACAGAATTGGACGACACGAAGTCCTATTACCAATTAATCATAACTATTACAACTTCCGAGAAAAATGCTTTCATGCTAATCAATGCTAAGCGCAACTAAAATGACCAAATTTAGTTGAAAAAGTGAGAAAAAATAGTGAAAAATCTCTTGAGCGCACGCTTAGTGGCGTAGCAATTACGTGACCGTGTGCGCTCAAAATGCGAAATCTGATTGGCTCTGGCAACTGTCCGATTACAACTGTCCTATTACAGGTGTCCAATTACACTATCCAATTTAACAACCTACAGCTTGCATGTGAATAGTGAAAAATAGAGCAGTCTTTCAACCAATCAGATTTGAGGAAATTGTAATAGTTTTGATTAGATGTGAAACTCATTGCTCGAAAGGCTGCTATAGCAACGTGACGTCAGCATTAAGGAAGGTCATTGTTTCAATAAAATGAGTAAAAATGCAATGTTTCTACGGTGAACTTTTTTAAAACTCACAAAATCTATTTTCCACATTATCATACAGCCACTATCAAAAGTTAGCTAACTTCCTGACATCAAATTTTTCTCAATTTAAAAAAACCGAAATTTGACAATATCTCATATTCTGATGTCCAGAATATTTTTAAAATCGATCATGCAATCACAAATTAAGCAAAGTTTCGTATTATTTAAAAAAAATCAACATTTACCGTGGAAAATTCGAGCAATTAAAATTTAATTGGTAAAAAGGGACCTTTTTATGGAAGCTGTAGTGTTGCTATGGTAACATCCATGGGATCATGGCCCTTACAACAAATCCTAAAACTCATAATCTTCAATATAATTGGTCTATAAGCTGTCAATATGCAAACAAACTTGATTTTAAACATGACTTTTCATTTCGTATCAGTATCCACTATACCTATAGGGAGCCTCCTTAAAATTTAATGAAAATGTAGTTTATCGACATTTTAAAATGGACTCACTGTCCTCAGTCACCAAACTTATGGTAAAGAATTGCTGCATGGTGTTATGTTATCATGTGGATTCCCTGTGGTGCCTAACCATTAGGCCTGATGGGACACTCAACTCTTCACCACGAGGACCATGAGTTTATCTAGTTGTTATTGCTTGTCAATTTGTAAAGAATTAAGCACTGATTAAAGGCCTTGTTCGCCTTCCACTCATGGATGCAACAACTGGCGACGAGGATCCACAATCCAACGAACTGTGAGTATATTCCATGCTATTCCTGGTGCCAAAACAGACCAATTGAAATCCAACATGGCCGCCAAGGTCATTGGCTCGATTGAACCATTCAATGAAAAGCTAGAATCGTTTGCTGCCTACACAGAACGACTAGAAATGTACTTCGAAATCAACGAAACTCAAGCGGAAAAGAAAAAGGCAGCTTTACTCAGTTTGATTGGTTCTCAAACGTATAATTTGCTTTGGGGACTAACATCTCCAGACAAACCCAAAGAGAAAACGTTCAATGAACTAATAACACTCCTCCAGAGTCACTTGTCTCCCAAACCCTTCGAAATAGTGGAGGTATTGTTTTTACCTACATTCCCAGAAAGAAACCGAAAATGCCACTGAGTTCATTGCATCATTAAAACAAATGACTGAACACTGTAACTTTGGTGCATTTCTATCCCAGGCCCTGCGTGATTGTTTTGTGTGTGGGATGTCCAACTCATCCATTCAAAAGAAGCTCTTATGTGAACATGACCTCACATTGGAAAAGGCTTTAACCATCGCAACAGCCATGGAACAAGCCACTAAAGATGCAAATGAGATCCATAAACCTCCTGACACACCCTCCACTACACAACATCAAGAAGTCTTCAAAGTAACCAGAACAGCAACCATCTCTTCTCGTCCAACACCAGACACATGATAGTATTATTCCAGATAGGATTAAAGATTTTCAAAGGAATTGCTATTGTTGTTTTCAGAAAATAGTTAATATGAATTCAAAGTGTTTTTACTGTAACTATGAGTTTATGGTGGAAATTGTAAAATCTGTTGCTAATAAGAAAACAACTGCAAAGCTTTTTAAGAGCGGCCGTTTGTAAAAATCGACCAGTGGCGTGCAAAATAAAAAAATCCGAAAATTCTCAAATTATCCCCAAACGTAGGCCTATATGAACTATTAATGGGAAAACTACTAAAACGTTGATCAGATTTTTATTTTAGGAGAAATGAGCGGTTTTGTGTTTTCCCGCCTGACGACCACAATTTGAGGCCGTTTTAGTGCACCACATTAAAAAATCTCTTAAAAATTCAGGCCTTAACTAACACAAAAACTATTCACATCAGAAAAAGAATAAACATTTTACTGCATTTCTAGTTAAATAGTTTTACATTTTTGGCGAGTTTTAATATTTTATAGCATTTTCAACTTGGGCGATTTTTTGAATACGAAAAACACGCCTCACTTCGACGTCCAAAATCCCACACTGCTACATGGATTGTGATAATATGACTATAATACAAGTAATCTACAATGTTTCCTCTTTTGAAAACTGCAATAAAATTTTTGGGCTACTGAAAAGATGCTATTTTATCGACCTCGTAATATCCACTTGAAAGGTCAAAAACGCCGTCACGTAATAACAGACGAATTCAATTGTCGGAAGTTTATAAATTCGCCAAATATCATAACCGCCTTCAATTTCTAATAATTGTGGATATATGATTGCCAATGCATTAAAGAATAGATTAATAAAGTTTTTTTATATTTTTTGGCGAAAAATATCGTTTAATAGCGTGATTAGAAACAGCTGAATTGTCCCCGAAGAGTGCCTATCACATTTGTAAACACTTTTCCTCGCTAAAGTAGCAATTAATAGCCATTTCTTACCTTTAGTACTTGGACGTCATTTAGAAAAGGCCAGATTCGGTATATAAATCGATGTACAAAGTTATTTCACAGAATTTTTGAACTAACTTCAATGCTCCGTTTGGTTTGTTGGTAGTGTAGATTGCGTTACACACAGAGAGCCCATACAAGAGTGTTTGTTTGTTTAACAAATGAAATTAGATCCCTTTCTATTCCACTATTTCACAATCTTTGTTTCCTCATGGTTGCAACGAGAACATGTCCTCTTGTGGTTTCAAAGGCTTAGTTAGTAGTTCTTGTGGCTCTAGTAAGTACCAAAAACAACCAAGTGAGAGCATAATTCTTCTAAACTGCTGCAAAGACATCAAAGGTCACCTAAATGGACTGAATACTTTTGACTCTGACTTGAAAAGTGAAGCAAAACTAATCCTTGCTCGTGCTGGTAAGTCACTTATAATTATTACCATAAATATGTTTTTATCTGACGTATGATATAAACGGATTTGTTGTTTGCGACCTTAATGTTATTATTATATTAGGTATAATTTTTGCCTTAGCTTTTTTTATTTAGAGCGATAACACTAAAACCGTGAAACAAGTACTAACTAAAAAGTACAAATAGTACTAATGAAACAATAGAAAACAAAGGTTTTTGCTACTATTTGTCTCTATTTAGTTGCTAAGTTATTTCACGGTTTTAGTGTTATCGCTCTATTCCATTACTTTAAGTCATCAGTATCGTTACTGTTATCATTATGACAACCATCGTAATAACTTGCATTGGTCTTTATAGGTATATTTAATGTGGATGATAGCCATCTCCATTTAACTATTTGCCCTCGCCACAGAGATGAATATGGAATAAGATGGTTGACTAACAAAAAATATTGTGCTTGTCCTCCGGATTGGGCACCCCACAAAACAACTCTAAGAAAAGGGGACCGTGGGATAACTTTACAACAGTCACAACTTTTGTACCAATTGACATCCATTATTGTTCCAGTAGCTTCGCGTGAGTATTGGCGTTACATGCAAGTCTTGTTGTCATTTACTTCTTCACTTCTTTATTTATTTACTTCTTTATTTAGTATCAGGTTGTTATTTACTTATTTATTTATTTCTTGCTTACATTTATTCATCTTTTATCAAAGCAATTTGCAAGAGATGTCGACTCCTGCTAGGAAAAAATCCAGACTCCTCCTTGGTAGAAGAACGAAAAGCGGAAATCGACGGTGCAACAGCATCAACTTCTTTTGCCGGAGCCCAATCATCAGAAGAAGACGTTTCTTTCAACCTAAAAAGCGAACCCTCTACTTCATATCTGGTATGTTTCAAACGATGTTAATCAGTATTGTTTATTTTATTTTTTTTTTTGTGATGACTGAGTGAATGAATGGATGGAAGGATCGATTCATGACTAATTAATTGATTGATCTTTTTACTTATCGTTTCTATTACACATTTTGGTCTGAACAAAAACTACTTGTTTATTCTTTGAAAAAAATTATAAAACGATCTAATACTGATTGCATATATATTTCAGGAAACATCAAATGAAGAGACGATATTGTGTGAGAAGCTGGAGGGAATGGCCCTTTCACCACAAGGATCCAGTGTATACTCTCCAGATACTGGAAGTAGCAGCGAGCACTCTGAGTCCGAGAGCACCGCTGGCGATCTGAGCACTCGACGCAATGCTTTGAATCAATTTCTTTTGGTCTCGGGTGTCGAGTTTGTTACACAATCTAAAAAGAAATTTGGTCAGTTGCAGCCTCGTACTCAGACTATTCACGTGTCTAAAGCAAGTGAATCGATTGCAGCAGTACTCGATGTGATTGCACCTGGAGATGCAGGAGCCCTTTGGGAGGCAACAAAGAAATCAAAAATGGTCGAAAAAGCACTTTCAATCGATGAGCTGGATAGTACTGAAAAAGTCTATCTACAAGCACTGGCAGAGGCATACCAACACGCTACTGGATGGGGCACACGTAGACAGATTCTGTCAATAATGGCAGACCTGGTTCCCTTCTCCAAACTTCAGAAATATCTTCCTGGTATTACCTACTACCGAGTTAAGACAGCACGCCACCACAAGCACTTGTACGGATGTGGAGCACCAGTAGTTAAAGAAATATCTCCAAGGATGCGTGTAGATCCTATTCAGCTTGACCACTTCTTGACGTTTATTACAAGCTCCCATGTAGTACAAGACCTTCCATTTGGTCAGCGGAATCTTCAACTGTCTAATGGTAAAATCGTTGAAACACCCAATGTTATACGGACAATGGTAAAACAGCGTACCATCATGCAATACTCACAATTCTGTGAGGAGACCGACTTCAAACCATTTAGTTCCTCGACCATGCATCGTATACTGACATCTTGCTCGGCGTCTGTAAGGAAGTCTCTCCAGGGACTAGATTATATTTCTGCGGAAGGTGGTTCAGCTTTCGATGATTTGTCAGCGATTATAGACAAGCTAATCGATCATAGTCTTGATCCTTGCAAGGGACAGAAACTACAAAAAGCCTTGAAGGAAGGAAAACAATACCTTAAAACCGATTATAAGGTAAAATGCATGATAATACTCATTAATCTAGCTTGGTTATGATCATCTTATTGGGAAATTCACTTGATATATGATTTAATTTTCTCTTTAAATAGGTGCATGTAGCAGAGAGTTCCAGTACAGCTGACCACTGCCTCTTATTTGCGCTGAGTGATTCAAAGGAAAAGGGCCAATCCTGTGAGCAGTTGAAGAGTACCTTGGTTGAAATAGAAGACCACATCAAAGTTCTGCCAGCAAAAGATGACGATCTACTGTATTCTTACCATCAAGCGGTTCAGGCCATTGATAGCTGGAAGGCTCATCTACTCAGGTCAGTCCAGCAAGACAAAGCTCGTACAGATATTTTGGAAATCCTAGACGAAAAATCTGTGTTGATAACACAGGATTGGGCCATGAAGTTCTTACCGCAAAAGTTCAGAGAAACTCAAGCAGATTGGTTTGGAAAGCGTGGAATTTCATGGCACATCTCTGTGGTTGTCCGCAAAGTGCAGAGTACTCTCCAACACCAGACATTAATCCACATAGTAAAGAACTCCCCGCAAGAAAGTGACACAGTAACGTGGATAATGGAGCATGTACTAGCAACCTTAAAACAAGATCACCCCGAGATATCAGTAGCATATTTCCGTCAAGATAACGCTGGATGCTACCACAGCGTGGCCTTACTTTCCGCTTGTCCCAAGATTTCTGAGCACACAGGTATTCACATCAAAAGGGTCGACTTTAGCGACCCTCAAGGAGGGAAAGGAGCCTGTGACCGTAAAGCAGCCACTGTCAAAGGACACGTAAGAAGGCATATCAACGAAGGCCATGATGTGGAAACTACTGAAGACTTCAAGAATGCAATACTCTCTCGTGGTGGGATAAATGGAGTAAGAGTAGCCCTGGTAGACGACGCACAATGTAAAATCTCAGTCGAAGGCAAGTGGGACGGTATTAGCAGCCTGAATAATTTTTCTTTCCACGAAAATGGAAAAAAAGCTCACCGTATGGAAGTCGTATGATGTTGGTAAAGGTAAAGAAGTACAATGGAGTAAACTACCGAGTAAGTTGCATTTGATTTTTTTTGAAAAACCTTGAATGTGTTCAGTTTTCTCATCATTTGGTTTCATTCATTTATTCATTTGATCAATTGTTATGACTTGATCATAATAAGTCATGGAAAATTAAGGTTTAACAATTGGGGTTTAAAAATGACGTTGAATGTTAGGCGTAGAAAATGTGCATTCATGACTAAAACTCGGTAATTGCAACAATTCCGTTAAAGCATATTTTTTAATTTGATTTGTCCACAGTTCAAGTAAAAGTACGTGGGCAAAAACCAAATACAGAAATCAATTTTTCCTCGGGGGATTTTGTAACGACTAAGGTTATGAAGGAACCAGTCAAAGGTATTACTGATAACGACCAAGATGACGATGAAAGTTCTGGTGATGAACAGGATGAAGACGAAATCAGTAACACCAGTGAGCTATTTTCATGTCCCTCTCAAGGATGTATTGTCGTTTAAAAAGCACTCCAATCTTGAAAACCATCTCCTTTACGGCAAATGCAAACTACGCAAAGAGAAGTTTACGCTTCTTGATCAGGCAAAAATGCTCTATGCGCAAAAGCTATCTGAAGGCACCACTACCCAGCCCTTGATGCTAAGTACCACAACTCAGCAACAAAGTACAGTTTTGTTGTGTCAAGGATGGGCGATGAGGCAAACTAAGAAAGCTGTACGCTTCAATGACAACCAGAAAAGTTACCTGGATGAAAAGTTTCAGATTGGACAGACAACTGGAATAAAAGCAGACCCATCACAGGTTGCACGTGATCTTCGCCATGCAAGAACAGACAGTGGAGAGCGCCGATTCACAATTGACGAATTTCTAACTCAGCAACAGATCAAGTCATATTTTTCAAGAAAGGCAGCCAAAACCAGGCAAGCTTCGACTAAAGATCCAGAGGCTACTGCGCTAGCCACAGAAGACCAAATTGCCTACTCTTCATCTCGTGAGAAGATCATTGAAGAATGTCAGCTTACTCATCCAATCATGTGTGACACCTATGACGTATGCAAGCTCTATTCTGAGGAAAGGCTGGGAAAACTTAGTGTGGCACTCCTTCGTCACTTCTGCATTTTCTTCGACATGGATGTTGATGGTCTCTCACATCATCGCAAGGCACCATATATATCTTTAATTAAGGACTTAGTCCAATCATGTACGTGCTGTAAAAGCTAGCTTAATTAACAGACTTAACAATCATAATAATGAACAATACACCAGCCACATAATGAATAATACACCAGTTTTTACTATATTGTAAATAAAACCTGTAATATTCATTTCTATTCCTAGTTGATGAGTGCATGCAAGAAAGAACTCAAAACTAGTCTATTCTTAGTTCTCAACGTTGTCGGGTGTTTTTTTGGATTCAATTGATTATAATTGACAAGGTATCGATCTTACAACAGCTGATAACTAGTATTTATCAATATGGTATCGATATGTGGGTTTTTAGTTTCTGTTGTAAAAGTGGGAATGGGGCGTTTCTATTCTAAGATCGAAACTGTAAATTTCGATAGCCAGCTAACGGTTAATATTGATAAGTATGAATAAATGAACGTAAAAATAACAAGTAAAACCAATGTCAAGTATATAAAGAGTAAATGACTTCCAAGTACTAAAGGTAAAAAAATGTAATGTACTTATTTGTTTGTAATGTAGATGATTTTCATAACGAGTTCGTCGCGATCGTGATCGAACAACGATAAATAAGGCTTCTAGACTGATCGTTACCGACTAACCGACTAAATAACGACTAAGGTTGATGAGAGAGTTGCTACCCTGTAAATGACAAGAAGCTCAAAAAATTGTATAAAGGATACCCTGTTCATCGACAAAAAACTCGAAAAACCATACCCTGTTCAGCGGATCATCCCCGTATAGTAAATATATGGGAGTACCCCCCTCCCCCCCCGTCTCGTTGCAACCATGAGGAAACAGAGATTGTGAAATAGTGGAATAGAAAGGGATCTAATTTCATTTGTTAAACAAACAAACACTCTTGTATGGGCTCTCTGTGTGTAACGCAATCTACACTACCAACAAACCGAACAGAGCATTGAAGTTAGTTCAAAAATTCTGTGAAATAACTTTGTACATCGATTTATATACCGAATCTGGCCTTTTCTAAATGACGTCCAAGTACTAAAGGTAAGAAATGGCTATTAATTGCTACTTTAGCGAGGAAAAGTGTTTACAAATGTGATAGGCACTCTTCGGGGACAATTCAGCTGTTTCTAATCACGCTATTAAACGATATTTTTCGCCAAAAAATATAAAAAAACTTTATTAATCTATTCTTTAATGCATTGGCAATCATATATCCACAATTATTAGAAATTGAAGGCGGTTATGATATTTGGCGAATTCATAAACTTCCGACAATTGAATTCGTCTGTTATTACGTGACGGCGTTTTTGACCTTTCAAGTGGATATTACGAGGTCGATAAAATAGCATCTTTTCAGTAGCCCAAAAATTTTATTGCAGTTTTCAAAAGAGGAAACATTGTAGATTACTTGTATTATAGTCATATTATCACAATCCATGTAGCAGTGTGGGATTTTGGACGTCGAAGTGAGGCGTGTTTTTCGTATTCAAAAAATCGCCCAAGTTGAAAATGCTATAAAATATTAAAACTCGCCAAAAATGTAAAACTATTTAACTAGAAATGCAGTAAAATGTTTATTCTTTTTCTGATGTGAATAGTTTTTGTGTTAGTTAAGGCCTGAATTTTTAAGAGATTTTTTAATGTGGTGCACTAAAACGGCCTCAAATTGTGGTCGTCAGGCGGGAAAACACAAAACCGCTCATTTCTCCTAAAATAAAAATCTGATCAACGTTTTAGTAGTTTTCCCATTAATAGTTCATATAGGCCTACGTTTGGGGATAATTTGAGAATTTTCGGATTTTTTTATTTTGCACGCCACTGGTCGATTTTTACAAACGGCCGCTCTTAAGCTGGTTGGAGCTAGGCCAAAATAAGTAGAGGTGAATAGTAGATCTGTTGTGGTATATGCCTTAAGTCAGAGAATTCGACATGATTGAAATTAATTGACTGATTGATATTCTAATGTAATTTGCTGAGAATATTTGATAATGTACACTTAACTTAAATGCTAACTAGACGCTCCAAGAGCACTCACATCGAGCTTGCTTTTGCGAGCGTTGACACACAACACGAGTACACTTATAATACAAATGCTTAGCAGAATGATCTACATTTTTGTACTTTAATTGACACAACATCATTATAACTGTTTACATTACAAAAATTGTAGTTTTTTCGAGTATATCACAGATATGAAGACAAGAACAAGGCTATACTCAAAATCAGTTGCAACGATAAAAATACCATAAAAACCTTGCCAAGTGATTCTCTATAAGTTAAAATAAATAAAATGATCCAAATATTGGCTAGAACAAATTATTTCAAATATTGATTTACCAAATTGACCTGTAGTTCACTCCTTTGAGTGTGTTTTAAATCCAATATGGCAGCTTTCTTATTCGTTTCATGTGCCTCATAATTCCTTTCCTTCCTCTGATTTCTTCATCTCATCATCAAGCAGTACAGTCAGTTTTTGTGTCCGTTTTTATAGTTTTGTCAGTACTATTGAAGTTTGGAGACATATTTGGCTCATGTGAAATGCTTTGATTAGTTTTTATCTCGTAAGAAGTTGTAAGAAGTTTGCTAAGTTTGCTATCACTGCTAAGAAATTCCAGGACCGATCCGCTTTGAAAATTACGCTGAACAACGCCAGGTTTTAGTGTGGGCCTACCACGTATGGAGTTAATTTCAGGACTAAAATAATCATTTGTGACACAGTGGATTCAATTGTCGAATGTTGTAAATCGAATCGTCGCAAATCGTTGAGATATTGGATCCAATCATTGGGTATTGCTCTTCGAATTGTGGGATTTTTGTAAAAGGAATCATTAATGTTATTGTCAAAGCTCGAATCGCTACCTACAAGCAAAAACTTGCAAAAACTTGACTAAAATGCCTATTTTTCAAGTAAAAATACCCATAGATTTTTACAAGCATGCCAAAGGCCCCCCTCATCAGATTTAGTTTTCATTGTAATTAAAGAACAATTTTTAGCAATTAAAAAACCGATCCGCTTTGAAAATTACGCTGAACAACGCCAGGTTTTAGTGTGGGCCTACCACGTATGGAGTTAATTTCGGGACTAAAATAATCATTTGTGACACAGTGGATTCAATTGTCGAATGTTGTAAATCGAATCGTCGCAAATCGTTGAGATATTGGATCCAATCATTGGGTATTGCTCTTCGAATTGTGGGATTTTTGTAAAAGGAATCATTAATGTTATTGTCAAAGCTCGAATCGCTACCTACAAGCAAAAACTTGCAAAAACTTGACTAAAGGCCCCCCTCATCAGATTTAGTTTTCATTGTAATTAAAGAACAATTTTTAGCAATTAAAAAACTTAAAATTATTGACATTTACCTTTGAAAAGAATTGTTTGGCATGCTAATAATAATAGCAATAATAATAATAATAATACGGAATTTCTATAAATAGACAACCTGAGTGGAGATTTAATTCACACTACAGGTGTAAGATACTGCTTAGCCTCGACCCCAAGACCTGGGGCTTAGAGACTAAGCACACTCTGCAGAATGAGGGTGGTCCCTATGACCGCAGACGTCTGCATACCACCGAGCACGTCTGGAATACCGAGATCTTTTAGATACCCCAAGATTACTTGACACAACCCCTAGACAACCAACAACCAACGGAACCACCTTTGTTGACACCCAGTGCAACTTTCATATCTCCTTTGCAAGAGGAGAATATTTGGCAATTTTCTCCTCTTCCTTCACCACCACATTACGGTCCCAAGGCACCGAGAAATCAACAAAGGTCCACTTACGAGTCGCCCGATTGTAGATCTGCTTTTCCATATTTTCAAAGCAGAAGGCCACTATCTAATCCACACCCCAAAAAGATAGCAAGAATGAGCCATAACCCATTTGTGGCTAAAGAAACATGGACACATGAATTCTTTTTGTTGGCCTCACCTGATACTTCCCGAAGCCCAACATTTCATGAATTAAGCATACTGATCGCTGCTGGGTTGGGAAAGAAAAAATTGTGTTTACAGACAAACATGGCGGTTTCAACCACATTAAACACACGCTTGGCATAAATGACTCCAAAATCGCTCATCCAAATTACGCCATTTTACTCAAACCTTCATATCTTCAACAGTCTTTCGTCGATTGGGACAAAATTTTCGGAGGTGGATTATTATAGGTAGCGTTTTATTTTGTTATACAGAAAGTCACCACAGATGTCATTTTGACGTCATAGTGAATTGTTACATTTCTAGCGAAAATCTAGATTGATACCAGAGGTTCTGAAAGGTGTACAATTTGATAGCAAACAACTTTCCCTAAAATTGGGCATGATTTTTATCTCAATACGACAATTCGTTGCCGAGTTATAATGGATTTTTAATTCACGATGACGTCACAAAAATGACGTCACTTATTATTGTTAAGAGCTATTAGAAGCGATTGGAAGCAGTAAGTGTCATTCCCACGATCAAGTCTAACTATTATAACACGATTCTGCATGACAAAGGTAAAACTTTTTTTCTCTGAGGTTTATTAGGGATATTTTAAATTATTGGTGACATCATTTTGACGTAATGGGATTTTGCTACATATTCTGATTAATAATTTTAATACTTATCTTCAAAATATCGAAAATCTAAAAACATACGATTTGAGCGGCTTTGAAGTTCTTTTGATGTGGAACGTATCAGAACAAACAGGCTTCAAACAAAAAAGATGAATGAAGAAGTATTTTTACGAATAGCTGTTAAAAATTTCGTATATGTTTTTTTAACAGGTATTCGTAAAAATATTTCTTCATTCAACTTTTTTGTTTGAAGCCTGTTTGTTCTGATACGTTCCACATCAAAAGAACTTCAAAGCCGCTCAAATCGTATGTTTTTAGATTTTCGATATTTTGAAGATAAGTATTAAAATTATTAATCAGAATATGTAGCAAAATCCCATTACGTCAAAATGATGTCACCAATAATTTAAAATATCCCTAATAAACCTCAGAGAAAAAAAGTTTTACCTTTGTCATGCAGAATCGTGTTATAATAGTTAGACTTGATCGTGGGAACGACACTTACTGCTTCAAATCGCTTCTAATAGCTCTTAACAATAATAAGTGACGTCATTTTTGTGACGTCATCGTGAATTAAAAATCCATTATAACTCGGCAACGAATTGTCGTATCGAGATAAAAATCACGCCAAATTTTAGGGAAAGTTGTTTGCTATCAAATTGTACACCTTTCAGAACCTCTGGTGTCAATCTAGATTTTCGCTAGAAATGTAACAATTCACTATGACGTCAAAATGACGTATATGGTAACTTCCTGCATAACAAAACAAAACGCTACCTATAATAATCCACCTCCGAAAATTCCGTCCCAATTGACGAAAGACTGTTGAAGATATGAAGGTTTGAGTAAAATGGCGTAATTTGGATGAGCGATTTTGGAGTCATTTATGCCAAGCGTGACAAGTTTTGGAACAAGAATATCCCAAGTTAAGAAGCCAAAATGGGGTTTTCTAAATGTGGTTGCTGGCTTAGTAGCCAAGCAACCATAATGCCATCACCTGTGTAAGTAGTCTGTAAACTCTGAAATCCGAAGTGATTGCAATGGGAGAACGAAGTTGGTACGAAGTCATGTATTCGGTAGGCATCGGATGGTTACGAAATTGGCCCGAGGTTTGTTTGATTACTTTTGGCCGATTTGTGATGTATTTCAAGAAAGATCTGCCTTTTGCAGTCAGAAGTTGCTATTATTCTATAAATATTTCTGCTTGAGCGAAAGATCTTGCAAGATTTTTTGATAAACATTGGGTTTACGAAGACATTCTGAATGAAGTTGGAAAACCTGTGCAAGGATGGGCAACACTGAGAGCTTGTCACATTATAGCAGTTGTAGGGTGAGTTGTACCACTTAGAATAAAATAATCTTGTACTATTTTGCATGCACAGCCATATATAGCTTTCAGCGATGTCACAAGTTCTTTTTGAGTTGTGATTTGGCAGATTTCTGTAATGTTTGTGGAGAATTTCCAGCACTCTTTGTACATATCTAGATCTGACACTGGTCAATCGCACTGATGATTGCCTTAGTTCTACTAGTAAGCATTTTAAAATAAAAACAAACATTGTTTTTCTAATTTTCTTATATTTCTTTGCATTCTTGCCAATAATTTCACTGTTTATTAGTTTTGAAACCTTGAAATGTTTACTCTTCGAGTTTTAAACAAAAGGAGCCCAAGCTCTCTGTGACTGAACTGGGTTTTTTCAATAAAACATTGTCAATAGAAATATTCCAATAAAATTTACTTTTCGTACATGGTGTCTTTTTGCGTCCTTTAGGGATGTCTATATATCGAGTTTTGATCATTTTTACTAACCTCAATTGAGGGGTGCTCTTTTCAAGTATTATATTTTTGTTGTTTTTGTCACAGTGTTGTCATGCAATGGTGTAGAATCTCGATAGAATCCCCATTGTACCCACATGAAAGCTTGGAATTTTGATTTTGTTGTGAAGAACTTTCATGTGTGTGCTTTTATACTTTCATGTTTATTTTTTATGAACTGTATTTAGTTACTTCAAATTAAATGTATATGAATAATTTTGTAATCTTAACTGGTAAAATCATTCAGTAGCAAATCATTTTGAATTTAAACAATGTGATGGTGTGTTTAGTCAGGATTGAATTTAATCTTTCTCAATAGCCTGCATAGCAGACCCTCTAGGTGACTGAGGGCGAGGGGAAAGGGAAGGGAGGAGGCGGGGGGAGTGAGGGTGCCTTTTCCCACATCACCAGTCCCCTTGAGGGTCGGCTACTTTCTCAATTAATTGCTATTAGATTACTTAATTGACGATTTTCGCATTGTTCCCAGTTTACCAAATTTTCTTTTGTGTCTACTTGACTATTATGTATGGAATCTATACATGTCTATAATAAAGGGGAAGGGGTTTACCCCTGGGTTAAAATACTCAAACTTCCCATACCCTAATGGAGGAGATCAAATGCTGCCATCCCTGAGAAAAGAGAACAAAATCATAAAAGGTTTTTTTTTCAGTAGAGAAAAATGACCATTCAATTGACTACTGCATTATAAGAATAAACTCAAATCCATTACTGATGATTTTTCAGTTGTAAATTATTAATATTTGTCTTAAGAGCCTTGTTCCAGCAACCACATGACCTCATAGAGGGCTTTTGTTTATGATAGCCGAAAGGGGTGGGGCTTTACAGCCCCTTTTTCCAATACCTCTTCCAGTTAATAGGTATTCACTGCCATACCTGAGGGATTGCATTGGAAGTGGAATGGTTTATATAAGACCAATTCAGAATGCTTTAAGCACAGAGCCCATTAATTCAAGCAATACTGGGATACAATCAGTGACCACAAGTTGTGTAAACTACAATCTTACTGTGCCTATCAGTGAAATATGCCAACATGTTGAAACAGAGGCAGCAGTGCATCCACTACCACTGCTGATGATGATAGTAACGATTTCAGTGTCATTGATGTTGCTCAGAAGAAAACAGTGTCCTACTCAATAGTCCATTTGCATTATGACGTCACGCACGCTAAGCATGATGGTAGTTGTAGTAAAGACTTTGTTGTAATGGCGTTGAGTAGTAAGAATTCCTGGTGGATTTACCTGCTGTATTCCTGGTTGTTTTAATAATTCTAAAATGCACAAGGGACAGTTTTCTTTCAACAAGTTTCCAGCAGACAAAAAATGGCTGATAAATATCTCAAGGAAGGATTTTTCGCCAAAGCTTGGTCATGATGTTTGTAGCTCACACTTCGAAGGAGGAGTGAAAACTGAAGAGTGTTGCGTTACATGACTTATGTAAGATGACCCGCAGACATTACGTCGCGGTCAGCAAAGCGTCGGTAATCCGATACGTTTAGATATATGTCGTAACTCATGAACGTGCTCAGTATAATTATCATTGTCTTTACTGTGTTACTCTCTGAATTTACTTATTCAAGGACTTTTGTAATCATCGTTGTAAGTATATATCTTTATATAGCATATATTAATATGTCCAGCTTGTATGACAATCAATTTATGTTTGTGTATTGTTACAGAATTGATTTTACATTGGTATTGATTAAATAGCCACATCTACCGAGGAGTGAATTCTTCATGTAAAATCAATTAAGCGACCTACAACGAACACCATGGTAGTTGTCGGCTGTTCAGTACCGGCATGCGACTTTAAGACACCAGATGTCTCAGATGAACTGGCGATCGCCCTCCTACAGAACCACAATCTCGCTCACCAAAACAACCAACCCACGACCTCTGGAACAGCGCCAACACAGAACATACGAGCCCCGTCCCTCGACAGGCCAAAAGTTGACGTTGGAGTATCCACAGAGGAGTGGAATGTTTTTGTTCGAAGATGGAACGTGTTTCGCACGGGCTCAGGCATCAGCGAGACAACGGCACCCGCCCAGCTCTTCCAATGCGCCGGACCACAGCTAAACATACTAAAAGCGCACCCAGATGCCACCTCTGGTACCTTGGATCAGCTACTCGAGACAATGCGCTCTTTGGCAGTCATTCCAGTAGCTACCGGTGTCTTGCGAACCGAACTCCTTCAGCTCCGCCAGGAGCGCGATGAGCCATTCCGGTCATTCGCAGCGAGAGTAAGAGGAAAGGCGGAGACGTGCGACTTCCTTTCCAAGTGCGAATGCGGAAAAAACGTCGACTATACGCCCCACATGTCACGCGACGTCCTCTTGAACGGAATTGCAGACCCAGACATACGTAGAGAGGTCCTGGGGATCACAGAAATTCTCAAGAAGCCCGTAAACGACGTGATCTCACTCGTAGAGAGCAAAGAGAAAGCCCGAAATGCACTACCGTCATCAAGTGTGTCTGCCATGTCCTCGTTCCGACGTCAGCAAAAACTCCAGCCTGTCACAGCGACCGCTACATCTCCACCTGCACCACCTCCCTCGGAAAGATCCAAAGAAGCTGTATGCCCGGACTGCCAGCAAAAATACAAGATCTACAGCGAGGGGGCAAGAGGCTGGAACAGTAAGCCCCACCAAGTCTGCATCACGTGCTATCGCACACGTCGCCGTAACAGACGTGCAAAGGGAATACCCTCGGGCTCAGCATCAGCCGTCTCTGGAGACGAATACTCCGAGCAGATATCACAAATGGCCGCACTTCACCACAACCAGGCACGCCCCACACAGCAAGCAAAACGTCGCAAAGCAAGTCGTGGGACGACGCACAACTATGTCAACGAGAAACAACCATCAATAATAGGTCACCATGTTTTTTTCCAAGGGCGCGTGGAGACGAGCGCGCCATCCTACCTCAGGACTTCCCAACAGACATCAGCACGTCAAAGCTCGAATCGATAACCAACACCACCGATAGCTCGGAGCACAACACTGATGACCATTGCTCGTGCCCTCGAAGAGAAGACCCACCAGGCCGCCCATCTACACTCCCATTTGAATGCAGACCCGAGAACAATGACAAGATGAAAGAGTGGCTGTTGCGCAGATACTCGTCATCTACTTTTAATACGTGCCCACACCAAACCCTGCCCCAAATGAAAGGACCAGAGGTCGAGATACATGTCGACCCGGATGCCACTCCCAAGGCATGTCACACTGCTGCCACCATACCACTACACTGGCAACAACAAGTCTATTCGACGACCTCGTTCGCGACGAGGCCCTCGGCGTAATCGAAAGAGTTCCATACGGCGAGCCTGTCACATGGTGTCACAGAATGGTCGTCACCAGAAAGCATGACGGTTCCCCTCGTTGAACTGTCGATCTGTCACCACTAAACAAGTTCTGCAAAAGGGAAACTTTCGCCACAGAGTCCCCGTTTCATCTCGCACGACGTATCCCCAAAGACAGCTGGAAAACAGTGACGGACGCATGCAATGGATACCATAGCGTGCCTCTGCGACAATCTGACCGCCACCTGACTACGTTCATAACGCCATTCGGTCGTTGGCGCTACACGCGTGCACCGCAGGGCTTCCTCTCCTCTGGAGATGGATACAACCGTCGATTTGACGCCATTCTCTCATCCTTCCAATGCAAGGAGCGCTGCGTCGACGACCTGATACACCACGACCCGTCGTTGAAAGAGCACTGGTGGAGGACAATTGACTTACTCTCACATCTAGGTCACGCCGGTGTCGTACTAAACCCAGAAAAGTTCCAGTTCGCCGGCAAGTGCGTGGACTTTGCAGGCTTCCGGATCTCAGACTCCACAATAGAACCACTCCCCAAGTACCTCGACGCCATCCGTGACTTTCCATCCCCAGCGTCAACGACGGACATAAGAAGCTGGTTTGGACTTGTGAACCAAGTAGCCAACTACGCCCAACTGCGGGAAATGATGTCGCCCTTTAAACCATTCCTCAGCCCACGATGCAAATTTACGTAGTCACAGGAGCTTGACGACGTATTCCAGAAGTCAAAACGCGCAATCACCGACGCTATACGCAAGGGCGTCAAGATATTTGATATGACGCGTCGTACCTGCCTACGGCCCGATTGGTCAACCCGCGGGATTGGATACTTCTTACTTCAGAAGCACTGTGACTGCGCATCGGGCATCCCTGACTGCTGCCCTGGAGGATGGAGGATCACGTTAGCTGGCTCACGCTTTCTCTCGCCCACCGAACAAAGGTACGCAGCCATTGAAGGAGAGGCCTTAGCAGTCGCTTGGGGACTCAAACAGACCCGTTACTTCACACAGGGATGCGACGACCTCGTCGTTGTGACTGACCACAAGCCCCTAACCAAGATCCTCGGAGACCGCACGCTCGATGAGATAACTAACTCACGCCTCTTCAGGCTGAAACAGCGAACACTCCCATGGCGATTCGAAATCGTCCACCAACCAGGAAAACTCAACTACGCAGCGGATGCTACCTCTCGATACCCATCGCCATCCACCCCAGACAGCCAAGTAGACAACCAAGAGTCAATGTTAATGGCCGCAATCCGTGAGGAAACAAAGGAACTCGGTATAGTCTCATGGGCGCACATTGCACAAGAGACAACCGCTGACCCGTCCTTACATCGCCTTCTCACCACCATTGAGCAGGACAACACGACATCCTATCGGTCTGACCCTGAGCTTGGAGCGTTCTGGCCACTACGAGAGTCCATCTACGCTGACCATGGCGTCCTCATGTACCAAGATCGTGTCATAATCCCAAAATCACTCCGAGGACTCATCCTGCAACACCTTCACTCGGCTCACCAAGGAACTTCAGCCATGGAGCAACGCGCCCGCATGATAGTCTTTTGGCCCGGGATGACAAAGGACATTCACTTAACAAGGGAGCGCTGTGGCGACTGCAACAGAAATGCACCCTCACAACAGTCCAACTCCTCCCATCCCATCACCACCACCCTCAACGCCCTTTGAAGCGGTATTTGCCGACTTCTTCACCCACGGAGGCCAGCATTATCTCGTGGTCGGTGACCGCCTGTCCGGTTGGGTCGAGATTTACACTTCGCCATCAAGCACAAACCTCGCAGGCGCCAATGGCCTAATTCGCCACCTCCGTTCATTCTTTGCCACCTTTGGAGTACCCGAAGAGATATCCAGTGACGGAGGACCGGAATTTACCGCAGGCTGCACGGAAGCCTTTCTACACCGATGGGGTATTCGACACCGCTTGTCCTCGGCACACTTCCCTCAGTCAAACGGCAGGGCAGAAGTGGCAGTAAAATCTGCAAAACGTCTTCTAATGTCCAATACAGGCCCCTCGGGAAGCGTCGATCACGACCGATTTCTGAAAGCCATTCTACAACTGCGAAACACACCTGACCCAGACTGCAACCTATCCCCAGCGGAAGTCGTGTTTGGACGACCCCTACAAGACACCTTGTCATTCATCAACTGCCTTGAAAAATACACCAACCCAAACGTACGACCTCTCTGGCGTGAAGCGTGGGATTCTAAAGAGAAAGCCTTGCGCACAAGAATGTCTCGGACAACTGAGAACCTAAAGGAACACTCACGCCCCCTACGTCCGTTGAAAGTAGGTGACAAGGTCTTCATCCAAAACCAGTCAGGCCCACACCCAAACAAATGGGACAAATCAGGCACCGTCGTGGAGACGAAGAGCCACGATCAGTACACCGTCAAAGTGGACGGCTCGGGTCGCCTTACACTAAGAAACCGCCGCTTCCTCCGGGTTTACACGCCCGTCACCCAGTGCATCGGAACAGATATCTGCAATCCCATAACACACTTGGAGCCTACCCTACACGAAGCGCCTAAACCTCTGGAACGGTCTCCCGACCCTCCCCCAACCATATTGGAGGAACATCCACCGGACAAACCTCCTCTGGTGGAAAGCCCAGAGCTACCTCATGAAGACACGACCAAAACCAGGCCTCAACGCGATAACAACGCCCCCAACGACCCCAAGCCACAACCTGTCGAGCCCCGCCCACAGCAAGTCCGTCGCCCACCAAAGCGGTACGAACCTGAGTCAGGGAAATGGGTCCAACAGTCAGACTGCTCCTCCACGACATGCACTGGACTCCCAGTCTTGGGGGGGATGAAGAGTGTTGCGTTACATGACTTATGTAAGATGACCCGCAGACATTACGTCGCGGTCAGCAAAGCGTCGGTAATCCGATACGTTTAGATATATGTCGTAACTCATGAACGTGCTCAGTATAATTATCATTGTCTTTACTGTGTTACTCTCTGAATTTACTTATTCAAGGACTTTTGTAATCATCGTTGTAAGTATATATCTTTATATAGCATATATTAATATGTCCAGCTTGTATGACAATCAATTTATGTTTGTGTATTGTTACAGAATTGATTTTACATTGGTATTGATTAAATAGCCACGTCTACCGAGGAGTGAATTCTTCAAAAACGTTCTTAAATAATGTACCAACTGTCTTTTGGCTGCAGAAGACACACCAGGCAGCCAAGAAAACACCACGTAGAGTTCTCGTGAGACACAAACAAGTTATTCCAATGGAACAAGAGGTTGAAGTAGAAGGAGCTGATACCCCATCAGACGATGCAGACACTAGCTCAAACTATGAGGAAGACATTCGGCTATTGAAAGAAAAAGTTAAATCTCTGAATTGATCAACTCAAAACTAGAGCTATATAATAGCTTAGGCGTGGAAAAGTTCCTATCTTTGGATGATGATATTACACTGGCATGGAAAACTACAAACAGTTTAAAGCATTGTACGACTTTCTTGATGGTGAAGTTGGCTCGTGCTCTCGACTCAACTTCTGGGGTTCAAATAATTCCTTTTTTCAAATGGAAAAATTAGGTAAGCGAGGAAAAAAATGTTGTTTACTTCCAATTGATGAACTATTTATGACTATGGCTCGCCTTAGAGTGAATTTGCCTGAAAAAATCCTTGCTGATTGGTATAAAATCAGCACCGAAGTCTAAATGATATTTGTCACTTGGGTCAACTCACTCAACTACCAACTTGGGCATCTAGAGAGACAGTAAACAAGACAATGCCAGATTGTTTCAAGTATCAGTACTGTGCGCGAATTACAGGAAACGGACGGAGGGAAATGGTTTTGACAACATAACACTTCCATTTATTACACCATTTCAACATGGCCGCTTACCATCACTTTTACGTAACAACGTTTTTCGTGGGGGACTGGGTTACACAGGAAACCCGCAAATTATAAACTATAAATCTCTGTTCAATTACAGCTTGGTATCTAACTAATTAAAGTTCAGTCAGCAACATCCCCGCCCCTGTGCGATGAGCACATCAGTTTGTTTCTAACAAACACAGCTTGACAACTGGACGTTTGTACTGTCCATATTGGGTCTTCACTTCTGCTGTACGGACTTGTCCATCTCTTCCACTGAAGATCTCTATCACTCTTCCTAGCTTCCACTGTCAGCAGGGGGCCTTGGCATCCACATTAAGAACAACATCATCTTTGTTGTGTGCCCAATCTCAAGGTGGACACTTCTTGTGACAAGGCACATAAACAAACAACCATATCTTTTGACAGTGGAACGACCTTGTTTTACATACATCGGGCCAAAGTTATCCACACCAGTATTGTAGAAGGGTGGAGCAAACGGTTGCACTCTACTTGGTGGCAGGTCAGCCATCATAGGGGGAACTGGTTGAACATTGTTTCGTCTGCAGACGGGGCACTCTTTGAGCATCTCCTTGACTGAAGGTCGTACTTGTGGTACCCAATATCTTTGACGGAGTTCTGACAAAACTTGCTCGGCTGCAGAGTGTTTCAGTTTCTCATGCAAATTTGCTATGATTAACTTAACGATACTGTGGTTTCTTGGCAATATAACTTGATGTTTGGCGTCATAAGGTATGGGGGCATGTTTGATTCTTCCACCCACACGTAGGATATTCCTTTCATCTAGAACTGGGTTGAGAGAACTGATTGGGCTTGTTCGTTGGACTGTATCACCATTCTTTAATCTTCTTATTTCTTCTGAATACACTTGGGACTGGGCTCTTTACGGTCCAAAGACATTCTGCATCTTCTATCTCTGACAAACTTAACGGGCCAGATCGTGGTACTTTCTTGGAAAAATTGTTGACAAACCGACATACCCAAGCCATGACTCTAAGAAACCGTTGCCATGATGATATCTTACTTGGATCGATGAAATCTTCATCTGGGCTAAACGCAAATGCGCTCCATACTTCTGTCTTTACTTCTGGGTCGTCCGCTGGCGGTGCTTCAGGGACTCTCTTAGGGGGCCAAAAACATTCTGGTTGGCTTAGGAAGCTTGGTCCATAGATTCATCTTGATTTGCTATCAATGAGGGCTTCCACTGATAATGAAAAAATTAAACGAGGCTTACCTGTAAGGTGAAGTTTGATTGGAATTCTACCTCCTCATTGTTGCATAGAGAGATCACGTGAGATAGCGCATGCGTACTGAAGGTCATTTTTCGAAGCTGGCCCATGTTACCCCCACAAATGAGTGGGTTTCTTTACACCAATCAAAAAGGGAGGGCACGTGATCTCTCTATGCAAGAATGAGGAGGTAGAATCCCAATCAAACGTCACCTTACAGGTAAGCCTCGTTTAATTTTTTAATTCTACCTCATTAGCATATTCGAGATCCCGTGAGACTTCAAAGCCACATGGGCCCAGCATCAATATGCCCTTGAGTAAAAAGGGAAACACGATATCAGCCCAAAAACATTTTAATAAGAAAATTAACTGAGCGTGCTTGTGATCTTTACAAAGCACAATTTAGAATCGAGCTTCCATAACAAGTGTCTGGTTTAACGTCTTTCTTGTAAAAGGTAGCAAAGGTACATGGTGGTGACCATCCTGCAGCTTCCATAATGGTTTCCAGTGACACTCCACTGCGATAAGCAGCCGAAGTTGATGCCGCCCTAGTGCTATGCGGGCGAAATGTTTTAATATCTATGCTTGATAGTGTCATTACTGTTTTGATCCATCTAGAGATAGTGTCTCTGGTAACAGTCTGATTGGGCTTGTTATAACTAATGAAAAGCTTTGTGTTTTGTGAACTTCGAATAGTTTCTGTTTTAGCTATGTAAGCTTTGAGGTAAGTCACTATACAGAGTCTTCTGTCAGCAGGGAATGCAGGCAGCACCAGTACTGGTGGTGACTTTCCAGGTTTGGGTTGTTTTACAAGTCCATCTAGATTAAATTTGTAAGAGGACTTCCCTTTTGAGACATTTTTAAGGTCCCTCATGTGCACTGATTGGCATCTTTGACCTGTTACTAACATACATAACATAACTAACTTGAAAGTGAGTAACATTAAATTTAACTTTGTATCAGGACTCCATCTCTTTAGTAAATGTAGCGCCTTGCACACATCCCAAGTTGTTTGATATCTTGGAACAGGTGGTCTGGTCTGAAAAGTTGCTTTGACAAATCTGCTAATTAGGGGATGTTCTCCAATACTTAGAGTACTATCAGCAAGCTCAACAGCTGCTGACAGTGCTGATCTTGCAGTGTTAATTGCCGAGTAACTGCTTCCGGAGTCATAAAGGTAGGTTAAGAACTCAATTATAATAGCCACACTTGGGTAATTGGGATCTTGATTTCTTTCTGCTGTGAATCTTCTCCATTTATCCAAATAAACTCTGCACTGTTTTGTAGTTCCTTTTCGCCATGATGAGAGGATAATTTCACAAGCTCTTTCTGAAATGTTCTGTTGCTGGAGTCGTCCCCTGATACGAGGCATGCCATCAGTTTCAATTTTGGCCACAGTGGGTGAATCAGTGTTCTGTTGTGTGATAACTGTAGCACAGACTTGTCCCTTGGGAGCAACACTGGTTGCTTTTGTAACATGTGTAACATCTTTGGGAACCATACTTGGGTTCTCCACAAAGGTGCTATTAGCATTGCTTGAGTTCTATCTTCCTGAAGCTTTTGAAGTACTTTGGATAACATGCTGAAAAGTGGAAATAAATAGCAATACTTATTTCTCCAACTCATGCAAAATGCATCCATTACCATGGCTTCAGGATCAGCATGCCATGATACAAAATGTTTGAATTGATAATTGCTTCATGAGGCAAATAAGTCTATTTCTGGTTTCCCCCACAATTTTACTAGCTGTTTGAAAACAGTGGGATGAAGTTGTCCATTCTGTTCTATCTATGAATTTTTCTGCTCAACCGATCCAGCCATTACATTTTGTATTCCAGGAATGTGTGTGGCACTAAGCCATATATTTCTTTGGATACACCATATCCATATTTCACGGGCTATTTTGTTACATGCTAGTGAATGTGTACCACCCATATTATTAATGAAGGCCACTGCTGTTACATTATCCAATTGTAAGTGAATATGTACATTATTCTCATTGTTACATAAAGACTCTAAGCCTAGTTTGGCTGCTTTTAACTCAAGGTAATTTATGTGTTGAGCTTGTTCATTTGGGAGCCATCTACCCCCTGTACATTCTCCATTCTGTCTATGTGCACCCCACCCCTCTAATGAGGCATCGGTTGTGAGAATGAGATCGGGGTTTGGTTGTAGAATTTTCTTAGTGAATTTTTGATAATTTCCTAGCCACCATTTGATATCTTCTCTGGCAGCACAGGAAAACGTCATATGTGCCTGAAAGTTGCCTTTACTATTTCTAAGTCCCTCAATTTTTTCAAGTTGTTTATAATAAAGGGGTCCATACTGTACCCCAACAGAGCATGAGACATAAGTACCAATTAGCTGAGCTGCTTCTTTGATTGTACATGTACTTGTGTTCAAAACATTTTGACTAAGCAATCTGATATTGTTAATCTTTTCCTTTGTAAGGCTAATAGACATATCAATAGAATTCAGGATAAATCCCAGGTGCTCTATAACTTGACTTGGTTTTGTAATAGATTTCTCTTCTGAGATCTGAAATCCTAGATCTCTAAAGAGTTTGTAGGTTTCATGTACATTTCTTAGACACTGATTGTATGACATCCCCATAAAAAACTGTCATCTAAATATCCACTTGAAATATGACCTCTTGTTCGCAAATGAGAATACACTGGTTTCATAAGTTTTGTGAATATTCTAGGTGCAGAACTAAGGCCGTTGGGCAATGTAATGTATTTAAACAATTGGTCGTTCACCTGAAATTTTAGATATTTTTGTGACTCATAATGAATTGGGACCGAATAATAGGCATCAGTTAAATCAAGTGATGCCATGAAGCAATTTTGCTTCATTAAGTTCATACATGATTGGATTGTATCCATTTTAAAATGGATAGGTAATATGTTCTTATTGAGTTTTTAAGATTCAATATCAGTCGGTACTTTCCATTCTTTTTTGGTCGCAAAAATACTGGTGAGATAAACTCGCCACTTTCATGATTGTATTTTTCAATGACTTGTTTGTCTAAAAGTTCCGTTATAAGTGCATTAAGAGCTTTCTTTTCAACTTCATTCAGTTTTGTTGGATTTGGAGCTGTTGTTTGCTCAGGTGGGGATATGAAATCAATTTTTTGTATCCCGAGACAACATTTAGGATTGTGTTGTCCCTCGTAAGTTTTTCCCATTCACGTATGTGGAATTTTAGACGCCCGGCCGTCAATACTTGTTTGTTGGCCAGTGTATAATCATTTTGCAGACAAAATGTCACTGCTTTTGTTATATTTGTGTTTACCTGAGGGCGAGAAATGTTTGGAACTGTGTTTACTTGTGAGGCTGATACTGACTTTTCGGTGCCTTTCGGTACTCTGTTTGGCGACCCTTTTGTCTTGGCGTATAGCCTCTTCCCTGGTATAAAAAAGGAAATGGTCTTTTCATATCAGACCTTCCTTGGTGGCTGCTATAATTATAGTTTTGCCTCTTGTTTTTTTGTTGTTGTGCTTTGATGTTATTTTAGATGTGACCTTACTGGCCTCAGTCAAATCTTTTACGGATTTGCTAAGTTCAGTTCCAAATAACAGTTCTTTCACCGGGTTTTGGTCGCTGCAAAGCAAGCGATATTCGTTTTTCATTTCCGATTTGAATAAATTTCTTCTTCGAAGGTCTATTTCATGGGATGCATCGCTTAGCAAGGACAAGCTGTCTGACAGCGTCTGCATTGAACTTGTCATCAGATCCGCCATTTCGGGCGGTATCTTCTTATCTTTCTCAGTTTTTATAAATTGAGTCATTTGCGACTCCAGTGATGCCTTTAATGAGCGACTTTTGAGCCTTTTGAAGCATGACATCCTCTGTCTTTACATCTTTACTCACATTATTGAATATTTCTGAGTTAACCCGCACTACTTCGAGGCGTTTACAATTGCCTGGTGTCGGTAGTTTGTTTATCAACTCATCTCGTGAGTCTTTGCTGGCGCCTTTGCTAAGCAGTTCTGTTAATAATTCAGTTAAGTCTGAGTCAAGATCTTCTCCATTCTGTAATGGTTCATTTACCATTTTCGCCATGTCGGCTAGTACCCCACTTAGTTCTTTCTTGGGTTTTTTCTTAGGAGGTTCATGGATTTCTCCTTCCTCCAATTCGTTGGCGCCATTGTCTTTGGCACTCGATTCTGTGTCACTTTCTGACATTTCATCTACAGCCTGGCTATAATTGGCGTAGGCCGTTTTTATTTCGGTAATTACCGGTGTTAATTCGGCTAAAGAGCCAGTTATGCTCGAGAGTTGCTGTTTTATCTCCACCACTTCGTCAGCTAACGGTTTTGGCGCCAAAACCCCCGAAGGTCCTGTTTGTTGCTGGTTTGTCTTCGAGGTAACCTTCGAAGGTCCTGCTTGTTGCTGGTTTGTCTTCGAAGTAACGGGAATTTCTCCCGAGGCTTTTCCCTTTCGGGAGCCTTGTTTTCCTAAAGGTGTTTTGCCCTTTCGGGATTCTTTAGAAGACTCTCCTTTGTGTTTTGGCATTTCACCTTGTCGTGTGTTAGTGGCCTCGTGGCCTTGATCAAGCATTTATGCTCAGAGGCTGACTCCAAAGGTTTTCGCAGTTCGTCAGATAAAGTAATATGGTAGATAAGCCACCCTTCCAGCTTTTGAATTGTGAAAAAATGTACAAACAACGCGGATTAGGATATCTTAGGATAGGAAATATAGAGCTTCACTTCAGTAAACGTACGCAATACGATCTTCAGTACGCATGCGCTATCTCACGGGATCTCGAATATGCAAATGAGGAGGTAGAATCCTCTTGAGCAGTCATCTGCGACGTTTTGTTTTCAAGGAACATGTCTCCAGTTGGATGGGTTTGAGTGATCTCTGATCTCTGCTATTCGATTAGAGACAAACGTGTGAAATCTTGTTTTTTCACTGTAGATGTACTGTAGTACTGTCATCGAATCTGTCCAATAAGTGATCTTATCACATGACAAATTCAGTTCCTTCATTAGTGTTTGGGCCAATCTTGTTGCCATGACTGCTGCCTGAAGCTTGGTATGGTCAGGGGCTTGACTGGAGCAAGCTTTGCTTTGCTTAATGCAAAGGCGCAACTGGTAGTGTTGTCAGAATAGTTGTGTTTGAGATATGCAAATGCGCCGAAGGCCTCCTCCGATGCGTTGGCAAAGATGTGTAGCTGAATATCTGTGACTTCCCCTTCTGCATGAACATAGCATCTTGGTAGTGAAAGTTCTGAAAGCTGACTGAGTTCATCATTCCAAGTGTTCCACGCTTGCAACAAAGAACCAGCTATAGGTTGGTCCCATTCATAGCTCTGTCTCCAAAGATTCTGCATTAGCATTTTTGCACGTAAGACGAAGGGTGAGACTATACCAAGAGGGTTGAATACTGTAGATAGACACCCTGTGTCTTATTGGCACGAGTTAAAGGATTTAGTTTTTTACTTTAAGTGTCGCATTGGTCACTATAACATCGCTATTGACCAGTTTGTGAAGCCTCGCACTAACCAAAGAGTAACTCGCCATAATTCTAACTATGATGTAATAATTCCTTATTGCCGCACTAAACTTTTTCAAGCTAGCTATTTCAATCGACTGCCCAAGCTATGGAATAACCTGCCTTCTTCAGTCCGTTCCTCTTCTTCAATTAACCATTTTAGATTATCTCTTCTAAAGTACTATAATAATGCGCTTACTAATGCTTATGATGTGGATAATTTTAACACCTGGAAATCTATTTGTCCTAAATGTTGTTCTGTATGTAACATTCTGTCTCCTAAGCGCTGCTGCTACTAATATATGACCAATGAGGGGAGGGATGGGGGTTTTATCTTACATAATTTGAATGGAATTTATATTTTTAAATATTTTTTACAAAATTTGCCTTATATATTTAATGGATATAATCAGCTATACAAATATAGGCATTATATATAGAGTGCTAAATAAATATATGTTCAATGAGAGGGAGGGAAGGGTGGGGATAATGTATTTTGTTTTTTTTTTACTAGTTTTATAATTTTATTTAATGGGTGCACTTAATGTGGAGCCTAGCTCTGTTGTGCTGTCCCACACCTTCCATATTTTTTCTTTTCTTTTACATTTTTTCTATACTTCTGCAGGTATACTTGCTAGAACTCTCCTGCTGTTGCTGAGGAACTTTGTGAGTCTAAACCCACCCTCTGCTAGAATGTCTATAAGCTGTCGTGCAAGGGTTATTGCTTCATCTTCAGTCTTAACCGACTTCAAAACATTGTCCACATAGAAGTCGTTAAGCACTGTATCGACTGTTTCAGCATCGTACTTGTCTTTGTGATCTATCGCCGGCCGTTTGCTTAAGGCAGTAGTTTGAACAGGTGCAGCTGCACTTCGCGCCAAATATCAGCGCTTCCATTTGATACACATCAGGCAGTCTGTCTCTGTTTTCTCCTCTCCACAAGAAGCGAAGCGAGGGTTGGTCTTGCTCGATGACACGAACTTGGGAGAACATGCTTTTGATGTCCGCTGTTATCGCAAACGCATGGAGTCTAAACCTCATTATAACCCCAGTGAGGTTATTCAAGAGGTCTGGGCCAGTGACTTGCTTGTCATTTAGCGAGGTCCCTTGGTACTTTGCTGCTGCATTGAATATAACTCGCACCTTCCCCAGTTTGTTGGGGTTGGTAACAGCATGGTGGGGTAGGTACCATGTATTAGTGGGTTGAACTGCTGCCTCTGTTTCGGTAAGTTTTCTTGCATAGCCTTTGGTGATGTAAGTGTCTATGGCCGTACTATATTGCTTAGCTTTGATGTGATCTTTATCCAGGTTCTGTTCCAATTGCATGAGTCTCTTCTTAGCGAGTTCAAGATTATTCGGAAGCGTTACTAGATCTTCCTTCCATAACATACCAGTTTTGTAGTGGCGTAGGTCCTCTCTAAACTTTGTCTTTCCCTTAAGCTGCTGAAGAGCTCTTTCGTCTTCTATAGATCTCATGTCCTCATGGTTGTGCCTTGTTCCGAAGGATTCCATGTCATACCACTTCTCTAGCTGTTGTTGTAGTGGATCTTCCTTTGCTTGTGTGTAGTTCACATAGAGTTGGCTTGTGTGGGTTGTTGGTGGCTTTGTATCTGAGTCAGCAACAGCCCACCCAAAGTCTGTTCTGATCGCGTACGGTTGACCCTTCGGTCCTTTACCAGATTGCCAATATTCAAGAAGAGTAAAAGAAACGCAGTTGGCCTTTAGCATAGATGAAGAAAGCAACACAGCTAAAATCTATGTTGACAACCAGTTTGAAGAATCGTATGATGAATGGACAGAGGTCCCAACAAGCCATCCTCAGTATCCCATTTAAGTGACAGCCTCAGCTCCTGTCTTTGTTAATCCATGCTCTGTCGAGGCAATGAAGGAAGTTTTGAGAAGAGTGGGCTCAGCAGCAGGTATCAAACGATACCACAAAGATAACAAAGCAACAAGAGAATGGCTCTCAGTTACAATGGATAGATTGCCATACCTGGTGTGCAGGAAGCTCATAGAGTCAGTGAGAATTTGTTCTCATTGTCAAACTGAAGTAGACATTGAGAACATTGAAGCGCACAAAGTTAATGTTCATTTGCTGGAAACAGTGAACTTTATAAATGAATTTGACTGGGTGTTCCTTAGAATCGGAAAACTCCATGTCGAAATGAACATGCGAATTCACTGGGACATTTATTTGTCTGTCCTTACCAAGGAACTTGGTTTTGTATCCGATGCTGCACAGCAGTATATCAAGAAAGGCTCAGATCACCACAAAACCATGTCAGTGTTAGAAGTTGCCCACAAAGGTTTGTGGTGTGAGCTGTTGCTCCCATACGTCAGGGACAGACTTCAGTCCAATAGAAGTCTGTCTGTTAACGATTACCTGTATAATTGGCTGGATAACCATGGCTGGAAAAATAAGACGTACCAGTTCTTATTCAATTCAACCTTTTATTACCTCATGGGTATCAAGATATTTCGCAAAGAAGTCAGACGAAATAACAACGAATACATCAAGACTGGTCAAATGGCCTTTGCACCATTATTCCACCATCGTACATTGTCAAAGTATGCCCTTATTGATATTTATGACAGGTAAGATTAATTATTACTTTAGTGCAACTACTTGGACCAAATCCAGCAAAACAATTTTTTGTAAATTGCCATAATAATTTAGTATATAATGAAAATAAGTATTCTGGCATTTTATTACTTGTATGCATTCAAATTATAATTTAATCGTTTGTTTTGGTGGATTTGGTTCAAGCAATGAGGTCATTCATAGATTTAAAGCAATATTGTCAGTTAAGATAAATATTAAAATGTTAATGTGTGTACAATCTTTAATAATAATTATAACTGCATCAACGCTTTAATGAATTCTATTTTGCAGCATTGACAGAGCCTCATTTCCACCAGAGCTGAAAGCTTTTGTTGAACAGACCGAATCTGTAAGTACCTCTGGCCATCCTTCAAAAGGAGAAGACATGGATCAACAAACAGTCCAAAGTCTGGCAACATGGTGGGATGGTAGCACTCGATTGGTTACAGATCTTTAGAAACCTGGAAAACTTAAACAAGGTGCAGTATGATATATGACTTTCTGTAATAATTTAAAAAATATGCATGCCTTAATTACCAGACAAAGTAGAAATCTCAAGTACAAAAGTTTAAATGTGATGAGTTTCTTAGAATATCATGCACTGTGGTATTGATAATACATATTTGTAATAATGTATGACTGCTGCTGGTAGAGTACAAACACCAAAGTGTGCAACAAAAATACCACTAAATATTGCAAAATTATGCTATTTTTTTTGTTTTCTATTGTTTAATTACCTCTTTTTGTAGTAAATAGTGCAAAGTGTTGCATGCTTTTAGTGTTTGCACTCATTATTGTTTATTATCTAACTAGTGTTTTATGATTTGTTTTTATTGCTCTTTTACATTTTTTTTTTACATTTTAAATGTTTACTAGTCTAGTTTCCTTTCCTTAACAGGTCCGAAAGTGGCTTCTGACTGAAATTGGGCAATCTAGAAAAAAGGTACAAGTTCCAAGAAGAGGTGACAGCTTGGAGAATAAAGATCAGACGAGAAAGGTACAAAACAGTAGAATGAGGCTTGTTTTACAGTTGATTTTTGTTTTTTAATGTCTGAGAATAAAGATGAATTTTAAAATTCAGGGCTCAAAATAAAAGGAGGTCAAAGGACAATATCCTTCCAAATTTGATACTTGACTGACTGGTCAAATATTATTTTGGAAGGACAATTTGACCAGCCACAGCCTTTCAACAATTGGTAATGACAGGCCAAAATGAAATTGAAAGGTCATCTTTTAATACCTGTGTATGTGTGGCCATCATTTTGAGCTGCCTGTACAATGTTTCTAGTTACTAGAGGGTGGTGATAGTTTCATTATTTTGAAACAGCCTTTGTGAAAACTTTTATGATTAATGATACCAGTGGAGTGCATGCACTTAATCCGTGAAACATAATGCAAACAAACAAAATAGTTTATGTGGTTTCCTATTATCCAATCAACATTATTTAGTAGCAATAAGCACCACATGCTTATTGGATTAAGAGCATGTATGCTAAAGGCAAATAATAGACAATTGCTGTACAGTTGTGATACACTTTTGTTGACATGTACATGTACATCCAATTTTGGAAAGGTTGTCTGGCTAAAATGGACTATTCTTTACAAAAACAATGTCTGAAGTTTTTCAAAATTTAACAATAAGTACTTATTACATTGCATCATTGTACATCACACTTAATTTGACTTGAAGGAGCATTTTCGGCAGTATTTTGAGTATAATAATAAATAATTCATGGTCTCATTGTTTCTCATTGCAGTTACATCACACATGCTTCCCAACAGAGTGAAATTGTTGAAGCACCATTTCATGGCGGGAAAGGAAAGAAATGCCATTTCCATTACTCCATTGTACGTTACAAAGGAGGAGAGAGAGAAGGCTGATGATATCAATAATCTTACCAAGGCAGTAATTCTCATAAGAATCAAAGACAAAGTTGATTTGTTGTTGAATGAAGAACTCAAAAATGCTTTCAAACAGAAAATCAGACAATCTGATGCTCTACGAAAAGAATCGCTAATCAAGCTACTTAATGAATGTTAGGTACAAGAATTGTCTGATGATGATGAATGAATAGAGTGCTTTTCATGAGACAGTGTAATGAGATGCATAATAGTATGAGGGCGCATGCGTGTGTGTGTTCCGAGAGTGAGATAGTAATGTACAAGGAATGTACAAAGTATTATACACAGCATAGTTACAAGACCACTCGAGACTATTACATGGTACCAGGAGTAAACCAAAATGGCTCTCAGTGGAGTGGAAACACCGAAAATGGAATGGAGTGGCGAAAATCTTCGTGAGAACTGGCGACGTTTCAAGCAACATGCCGAGCTCATGTTCACAGGCCCACTAAAGAGTCGATCAGAAGCAGAAAAATGCAGCTATCTTCTCATCTGGAGCGGCCAGAAAGGACGAGATATCTTCAACACATGGCGAGATATAACAGAAGAAGACAAGGTAAAACTACAAACCTATTACAATAGATTTGAACAACATGTCAACCCGAAGTCAAACCCTGTGTTCGCTAGATACAAATTTCATCAGAAAATCCAAGGAATCGATGAATCTGTAGAACAGTTCACAACTGAGCTTCAAATCCTCGCACAAGACTGTGAATTCCCGAATAAAGAAGAAATGATTAGAGACCGAATTGTCTTCGGTACCAATTCAAGGAAAATCAGAGAAAAATTATTTGATGAAGGGCCAGATCTCACCCTAGATAAGGCAATCACAATCGCTAGATCGTATGAAACCTCACAAGCACAGCTAAATGTCATGAATCCCGGTATAAAAGAGGAGAAAATCCAAGCTATTTCTTCTAGTTCTCAATCGAAAAGAAATTCACAACCCAAACATGTGAGTTATACACAGGGAGCCCAACGCCAAACCTCGAAACCTACACAGGGAGCCCAACACCGCCCAATCCAGAAACAAGCAGACTGCGACAACTGTGGCCGCCCACATAGCAGATCTGAGAGATGTCCAGCCAAGGGACAAACTTGCAACTACTGCAAGAAAAAGAATCATTTCGCTCAAGTTTGTAGAAAAAAGATGAAATCACTACAAGGAATCCATAGTCTACAGAGTACAGATCCGACAGCTGAAGGAGATTTCGACACCCTGGCGTTCGAGTCTATCTGCATTGGTAACATAAATAATGGAAACCACTCTATCAGCAAAGATGAAGTATACGCAACCGTCAACGTTGGTCTACCTGGAAAGGACAAAGATAAGACAACCTTGAAGGCAAAATTGGACACCGGAGCGCAAGGAAACGTGTTACCACTGCGACTTTATCGTAAGATGTATCCTCAGAGCATTGACAACAACGGCAAACCAAAACAAGGAACACTGAACCAATCAAAAATCATCCTAGTTGCATATGGTGGTTCAGAAATCAAGCACTTTGGCACTGTAAGAATTCCATGCTACTCCAAAGACAGCAGAGCAACAGCAACTTTCTATATCACAGACACGTCGGGACCAGCCATTATGGGACTTCACACAGCAACTGAACTCAACCTTCTCAAGTTTAATCTAGAAGTCAAGGAACAAGTACCACAGATCGATACCCAGCCAGATTCCTGCAAACAACAAGTCAACATAGCGCCAATCAGAGACAAACAAGACCTCATCGCGAAGTACCCAGAGTGTTTCAACGGAATTGGGAAATTCCAGGGTGATTACCACATCACTCTAGACCCGTCAGTACCACCCGTGGTTCACCCCCCAAGGAAAGTACCAATCAGCTTAAAGGACGAAATCAAGAGAGAATTAGATGACATGGTAAAGAACGACATCATAGCCAAGATCCACGAAGGTGAGCCCACTGCCTGGGTTAACAGCTTAGTGTACAGAAGGAAGTCTAACGGCAAGTTGCGTCTATGTCTTGACCCAAAAGATCTGAACGCAGCAATCAAGAGAGAGCATCACGTAACATCAACACTAGAAGAATTACTACCAAAACTGAGTGGCGCTGAAGTATTCTCCATTGTCGACGCGAAATGTGGATACTGGAATGTGGTTTTGGATCTGGAATCCAGTTACCTCACGACGTTCAATTCACCCTACGGGCGCTACCGTTTCAAGCGTATGCCCTTTGGACTGAAAATGTCGCAAGACATTTTTCAAACAAGAATTGACCAGACGTTCGAAGGCTGTAGCGGTGTAATAGGTATCGCAGATGATATCGTAGTCTATGGTAACTCAGAAGAAGAGCACGACGCCAACATGCATGGCATGATCAACCGTTGTAAGCAGACCGGCCTCAAGCTTAATCCTGAAAAGTGCTTTGTCAAACAAGACAAAATCAAGTTCTACGGAATAATCTGCAGTAAAAATGGCATCCAACCGGATCCCAGCAAAGTTTCAGCTCTCAAACAGATGGGACCACCAACCAACAAACAAGAAGTCCAAACGTTCTTAGGCATGGCCAACTACATGGCTCCATTTATACCAAACTTAAGTACACTAACGGCACCACTGCGAGAGTTGGTGACAGAGAAAACATCGTTCTGCTGGAATGCTACGTACCAAGAAGCCCTAGACAAAGTTAAAGACTCCATAAGCAACGAAGTCACGCTGACGTACTTTGATCCCAAGAAACCAACAGTCCTCCAAGTCGACGCGTCATTAAAGGGACTAGGTGCAACCTTACTACAAGACAACAAACCGGTTGCTTTTGCGAGCAAAGCCTTAACAGATGTAGAAAAACGCTATGCTAACATTGAGAGAGAGCTGCTAGCTGTTGTGTATGGCTGCGAGAGATTTCATACATATCTATTTGGTCGCACGTTTACAGTTCACTCCGACCATAAGCCACTAGAGACCATACATCTAAAGCACCTAACAGCTGCACCACCGAGGCTCCAACGTATGCTCCTACGACTACAACCGTACGACCTTGTGATCAAGTACCAGCCAGGAAAGACGATGGAAATCGCTGACGCGCTATCAAGATTGTCACCTGAAGAAAATGAGGAAATCCCAGACATGAACGTCCAGATACATCAAGTATGTCCTCAATTTAGCAATGACATGATCAGAAGAATTCAAGAGAATACAAGTAACGACCCAGAACTAACAGTCTTGAAAGAACAAGTATACACCGGATGGCCAACTGACGTCAAGGAAGTTCCCAACCTCGTAAAACCATACTGGTCATTCTGGGATGAGATAACCATAGAAGATGGCATAATGATGAAACGTCACCGAATCATCATTCCAAAAGCTTTGCAGAAAGAAATCCTCTTAAAGCTACATGCTTCCCATCAAGGAACAGAGAAGACAAAACTACGTGCAAGAACAGCTGTTTTCTGGAAAGATCTTAACAAAGACATCGACAATGTCACAAAGACATGCAGCGTGTGTCAAGAGTCGTTGAACAAACAACCAAAGGAACCAATGATCCCAACAGAAATCCCTCCAAGGCCTTGGCACACAGTGGGAACTGACCTGTTCTACCTCGATGGATCTGAGTACTTGCTTGTTGCAGACTATTACTCCAAATTTCCATTTGTCAGAAAGATCCCGCGAAACCAGAGTAATAGTAAAATGGTGGTAGAGATCATGAAACAGATCTTCAGTGAACATGGCGTTCCGCAAGCAGTAAGATCAGATAATGGGCCTCATTACGATAGCCATACCTTCAGAGAATTTGCGCAGCAGTACGGCTTTAAACATATAACAAGCTCCCCACACTATCCGCGCAGTAATAGCTTTATTGAAGCGCATGTAAAAACAGTGAAGAACACTCTGAAGAAGGCTCAAGCAACGCAAACAGATCCTTACATCGCCTTAATGTGTCTAAGAAGTACTCCTATTGACAGCAAGCTACCATCCCCAGCTGAGCTTTTACTAGGCAGGTCTATACAAGACAACCTTCCAAGGAGAATCCAAAGAAACTTCGCAAGTGATGATGTAACAGACAGACTAGAATACAGACAGGAACAACAGAGACACTACTACGACAGAGGATGCAAGCCATTACCACCACTTCTCACTGGCCAGCAAGTGCGCATCCAAGACCCAACCACCCACAAGTGGAAACCAGCAGTAGTTGAAGAGAAGTTACATAATCTTCCTCGGTCATACAAGATAACAACACCTGCAGGAAGGGAACTACGGCGTAATCGTCAACATGTTAGAGAAGCCCCAAGTACCTCTGACGAACCATCGCAAGAACCAAGCCTACAGTCAACACGTCCACCACCCAACCTGAGTGAAAGCAAGCAAGAAGAACAGACCAAGCCTCAAATAGTCACTCGCAGTGGACGTTGTGTAAAACCCCCGGATAGATACGGATTTTAAGACATTGATTAGAGACAAAAAAAAACTGTTGAGTTAAATACTGTAGTACAATAACCTCATAAGAAAAAGGGGGATGTAATGAGATGCATAATAGTATGAGGGCGCATGCGTGTGTGTGTTCCGAGAGTGAGAGAGTAATGTACAAGGAATGTACAAAGTATTATACACAGCATAGTTACAAGACCACTCGAGACTATTACAGACAGTACCCTCAGTTGCTGAGTTGAGTGTTGTTATTTAGCTAGTGAACACAATCAGTTACACTGTACAGTACTACAGTGTAGAGTTCATCCAGTAAAAGCATGAAACTCTAGTAGTACTATTTTGTACTATTTTATGCTCATTGGAGTTTTCTATTCTATTCTAGTGCTCACGCTTTTACTGAATGTACTCTACTTTAATTCAATTGTAAAAGTACAAGGTCAATAATCAGATTGAAGGTCCAAAATTTCAACTCAATGAGGGGTTCATGTTTGAAACAGATCAGTAATTGACAAGAAACTGTTGGTGTATTAGTATATTTTATTGGTTTTTATTGAAACCAAAAGGCTACTATGGAAAGCAATGGGAATTGTAATGAAGATCAATTCAACTAGTTTATATAATTATTTATTGATTGACTTTGTCATGTTTGTGTTCCTTCTAAAAATCAATATTTGAGACATGTTTCATAAAACTGACATTGTACAGTAGTGAACTCAAAATTGTACCTAAAAGCAAAAGGACAACAAATTAATTGAGTAATAGAAAGCAAAGGCTTTTGCACTTTTTGTCTCTGTTCAAATATTTGCTTCCATTTTCCTTTAGATTTATCAATGTAATCAGTGCACCATGATTTATTTAAAACATAAAAAACAGATTATATAAAATGTAACAATATTGAGATGTAACATTAACAAATTCTCTATGTACACAAGTGGATAATAATCATAATTATTGCCATGTATAAAATATTGTCAACAATAAAAGGGATATCAATCGTTGTGATAATGATAATTCAACAGAGTGCACTCTCTAAACCGTGAACATTGCAAAGCATATTAGCATTATTAGTATATTATATTAATGCTAATTTTAAAAATCCATGTGTTCTATTGTTTTAATAAGTGTTCGCTATAAATGATTGATATTTGTTTCAACGGTTTAGTGCGTATGCTTTTATGGCATCGATTACTTTGAAAATGGAGTGATTATTAATGAGCCCAACAATGATCAATTGTACAAGATAATGACTATTAAACACACTGTTCGACAATGGTCAATTGTACAAGATAATGACAGTTCAACACACTGTCCAACAAAAATAACAGATTGATGTCTGGATTCGAGCGTATAAAGGAACATAAGTGGGTATTATGTATTTTGTTGTGTTCGAGTGTTTTTCCGTCTGTGAAAGAATAGGCAAACTAACAGTATCAGATTCTTAACTCATTCTTTCCTTTTGTTCTTTATGAACCACTTAAACAAAATGATCTAGTTTTCTTTCATAGACAATGAAAAACCACTCGTACTTTACATCCAGCAACATGCTAATTATTAGCAATTACACTGTATCTGCTCATCACTAAGAAATATAATTGGCATGTGTGCTTGTTGTGGTGTTTCTGGAATTTCTTCGTTCCTTACAACTACTGTAGGCCTGTCGACCAACACATCGGCTACCACTTGTGGGTGAAATTGATTCGCCTGGGAGGCAACTTTCGTTCTGGTTCAATCCCCAAAGCATTTGCGAGGCTGATGCTGACATTTTCTCTGTCTGGAGTATCTTCCAGGGGTGCTACGGATGCCTGATTAGCTTCGTTGCTACTTGAATCTTGGAAATTTAAAACCTCTTGATTTTCAACAGATTTCAACCCTTCATTATTGTAGGCGTTCAGGAATCTCTTAACCCCCCAAACAGTCCTTTTTCTTGGTGTTTCGACCAGAATAAACACGCCTACACCACATATTACACTAAGTTTGTGGCATAAAGCTAGTGGCTTTGCATTTGGACGTCGCTTCAGCTCTTTTTTGGCTATCTGTGATATACTGCTATACTATACTATACTATACTGTGATATAAGATTCTTTAGGCCGTTTCGTTTTCTTTTTGCCAGTCTCTTTACTTTCCCTAGCACTGGAAGAGAAATGAATTCATTAGTTTATAGTACATATTGACCTTATGTTGTAACTGTATTTGGACAGACACTGACTGGAAGTTCTATTGTTTTCTTGAGGAGTATACTGGTCATTTTCTGTAATTTTGACATCGTCATCTATGTCCAGCAAATTTATATCCCCTTCACCTATCATATCGAGTATATCGACCAAGTTATCCATTGCTTACAAAAGTGGTCATTTTAGTATAAATGTGAAATTTGAATATCTCGAAGGTGTTTATAAGGCGTTTTCACAACATTCCAGTGCAACCTTGCCAAACTAAACTGAGATCAAATAACTTTGGAAGCAAGAGTTCATTGTCTTCATTCATCCGTGTTCCCCTCGCCTTCATCGTAGTGCTGTGACTTATAAACTCTTTTCGTATACTGTGTGACTATAATGTCCAATTCAAAGATCAAGGTTACAGGAGGGTTTATAAAAGGGTAGGTATCTTTAAGAATGTTGCCATTTAAGACAGATTTACTGTCCAGTGCATGGAGGCCCAAACTGTGATGACTAATAATTTGTTGTTCCGATCCTAGATATCATGTGTTCAAGATCAAAGTGCCAGTAGGGATGAAAGTCGTGGTACAAATGGAAGAAGGAAATCCCGATCCAAATGCAATGAAATGCATGTTACCACAATATAACGATATGAGCGAACATGAGAGAGAAACTATTATGAAGTCGAAGTCCTCAAAGAGAGAGTATAGAGTGGGAGACAAGGCAGGGGAACAAATCAGACGAGTACAGTATTTTTCGAATACTGTGTTCAAACAGCTTCTTGAGGATGGTAGCGCAGAAGCGATGTATACACTTATTGATTGATTGTCTTTGAGACATTGATGGTGAAAGTAATAACTAGAATAATGATTTCGTATCATAAATGTAAAGACTTTGTCTTTGATGAACAAAATTGACTGATTGCTTGACTGATCTGTTCTTTAGCATTGTAACTGGCGCTCCAACCACGACGAGGGCATCACACATTCCAGTCAACCAACAATGGAACATCCAACAAGAAGGTGGCAGGGCAATCATTCCCTGTGAATGGTTCATTCTTTGTGAAAGCAGTAAAGTGGCGTCTAATATGAAGATAATCAATGATACCATCACCAATATTGAGGGTGGGAAAAAGAAAATGTCTGTGATTCATATGTAAACTAATCATAAACTCACTGTACAGTCATAGATTTGTTATGTAATATTTTGAAAAAAATAAATGTATCTTTGATGAAAGTGTTTGTGTTGCTCCATTCATTCAAGCCATAAGCTTTATATTCTAGCTACTAGATCGCTTATCAATCTCGTGGCGCGTGCCTCATGCCATTTGATACCCATCCAGGTTGATATAGCAACAGTGAAATCTCAAACGTGATTGGACAAAAGCAATATATAACAAAATATTGCCAAATCTGGCAAGTAACCGAACTGAAGAATCTAAAGGTGAACGCATTAACCCCATGACAATACAGTCATTTGCCCAACTGAGTATTCCAAGGGGATTTTTTCAGACAAAAGTGTGGAAAATATTTTTAGACTTTCAGAAAATAGTATCTCAATTCTCTTTACTAATGATAAGGCAGGTAAAATCATGCTTAAAAAAGTCGGTATGCAAGCAATCATAAACAGAGTGAAGTATGAAAAGAGAAAGATTCGCAGTAAGTTCAAAGAAAGCAATCAACATTTGAACATTTGCACACAGTGAAAAATTGACAGTCTGAGTCACAGGGTGTTTAAGATTACTGATTAGGTAATCCCTTTATTTGATTACCAATTAGGTGATCCCTTAGTTGTATTCATTCATGTTTTTGTTTTTTATCATTTATTATGGATTTCGATTTGTTTGTGGAATGTACAGATTCCACTTTGGATGTCTATAATATATCACTGAATCTCAGGATTTTAAGTTGTGTTTACGGTGGCCCATACACGACTTTCAAATATGGCGCCGACCTCGGACGGCCGATTTAGGACTGGTGACCAGATTCACGAAAACGAGGCCACAAAGGCCTCGAGGAAAATTCTCTCAAAACAACTATGGCTGATAGCGAGGAAACTTCACAGATAAATCTAACAGAAGACGATATACCCGGAGCTTCACTTGGTGGACGAAGCGTATCAGAATTAAAGAATGAAGAGTTAAAATTTTGGCTACGTTGTCGAGGTGATTCGGGAAAAGGTTTAAAAACAAAAGCTGAGCTAGTGAAAAGGTAAGATCGTCGCGTCAATGGTGACTTCTTGTCACATGTAATAGCAGGTTTAACGAATATAATTCGTTAGAATATCTTTTAGCTGGCATTTGATTTAATTATAATCTGTTTTCTTCTTTACTTTTTTACTTCTAGAGTTGAAGAATATATAAAAAGCGGCAGAGATAAACTGATAGTCGACCCGGATTCCAATAACTTATACTCACGTAGAAAAGCTCAGCTGTCAAGCAAAAAGAATTCTTCATATGTTGCCTCAACAAAGCCTGTAAAGTATCCTGAGAATGGCTGGGGAACATCGCTGGATAAAATGCCACTGTTCACTCGTGCAGAGATGAACAATCACATCACCAGGTCGGGAAAAATTATCGCAAACAAGTCAAATCACAGTGTGCCAACGAGCCTTCTGAAAGCGAAAACATACCTGGAGGATCAATATCTAAAAGACATTGAAGCTTCTAGTGATCAAAGATGTTTTTATTTTAAGGCTAAGTGCTGCCACAGCTTCAGAAAAAGTGATCCTCCTCACGAACTGAAGCTAGCCATTTGTATCATTACTGGGGATGTATTGAATGCAACATGTTCTTGTATCGCTGGAACGGTAGGTTATTGTAACCACATGTTGGCCCTCATGTTAAAATTATGTAAATTCACGGTTTATGAATGCAAGTCCACCAAAGATCTGTGTCAAGAAGATGACCAAACACCAACATTGGCCTGCACATCAGAGCTGCAAAAGTGGCATAAAAAGGGCGGAGGATCCAATATTCAACCAGAGCCACTATTAAACATTACAGTTAACAAAACAAAACCTTCGGATAGTTTAGAGAGACAAAATAAAGGAATCAAGTCACTGCTTTATGAAGCCAGAATTAATGTGTCATACAACAACATTGATAAATTGAAATCAGACTTAAAAACATTATTCCCCAATATGGGCTTATCACAAATGGCTGACAACAATAAATCTGAAGAAAACTTTATCAAAACAAGATTTGGTAAATGTCCATCTGGATCAATTGGATCATACCAACTTACATTCACTGAATCCAATTTTTCAGCTTATGCTGATCTTAGTACTATGCCTCGCAAAGAAGCAGTACCCGTTACTAGTTATCCAAGGTTCCCTTTGGTAGAAGAAAATAAAATGACTGCACCTAACACATTGTCACCAACAGAAAAACAGTTGTTATCAATGATAGAAGTCGATGAAAATAGAATCAGGGACATTGAAGTCAAGACACAAGCTCAGGCAGATTGTGAAGAATGGAAAACACGAAGAAAGCACAGATTTACTGCTTCAAAGTTCCACCTTGTTAGTCATCGCAAAAAAAACCATGATACTCTAGCTCAGAATTTGATTCATCCCAAGAACATTTCAACTCAAGGTATGGAGCATGGCCGGAATTTTGAGCCAGTGGCCTTAATGGAATACCAAAAATTTATGAGGGATAGAAGAACCCCAGTTTCAGTCCTCCCTTCTGGATTTGTTGTGTCCAAATCCCATCCAATTATTGGAGCTAGTCCTGATGCCAAAGTGATTGACACTGGATGTGTTGATTGTTTTGGACTAGCAGAGGTTAAATGCCCTTTTAAGAAGAAGAATGTTTCCCCTCTTGATGCTTGCTTGGACAAAACATTTTTTATGGAAAAAACTGGTGAGAACACATGCTGCCTCAAGAAAAACCATGAATATTATACCCAAGTCCAGGGACAGATAGGTGTCACTGGGGCCAGGTGGTCAGATTTTATTGTGTATACTAAGAAAGGAATCTATGTTCAAAGAATCCCATTTGATGTACAGTTTTGGAACACCCTTAGAGATAAACTTACAGATTATTACTTCAAGCATTTCATCAAATATGCAGCCAATGATTTATTTCCTCCAAGTGCTGCCAATGTGTAAACACAAGTTAGTAATGTTGGACTATAGACATTAATGATTTTTTGTAATCATTTTTAATAATAAATAAATAAGAAATAAATAATTATGTAATATTACACTTGTATCATTAAAAAATTCATTGAAAATTTAAAATCAAATTGATTGTGTAAAGCAATCACAAATCAGTAAATATTAGATTTATAATAAAACACAAAGTAAATAATGCTATTTTATGAATGCACTTAACTCATGAAATAGTTATTAGACTAATACAATTCAACATTAATTCCATTGTTTTCTTTTGTTTCTGTTTGACCTAAGAAAACAATATCTATTTCATAGATTAAGTGTGTTCACTCTAGCTCTATAGGTTTTGTTTACCTATAACTATTTAGTGACAATGGTCCAAAGCAGCTTTGCATGGTTTTTGTTTCTGAACATGCATTTGCAAATGTTTCATAATATATTTCTGTAAATATAGGTAATTTAACTGAAACTTTTTATAAAAAAGGCACTTTAACTGTAACTGCTTTTGATAGATTCTCTGTTCTGAGTCTTCAGACACAAAAAACATGAAAACTGGTAACTAAACAGTGTCTAATAGTATCAAAACTCCTGTAATAGATTCCTTATTGTTTAGTTAACAGTGTTCATGTTAAGGTGTCCTGTTATAGAAGATAATATAAATAATTAATAAATATAAAAAATCTCATTTCAAATTCATTTGTTTTTTCTTCATCTTTTTTAACTGAAATAAATAATAATCATTATACTGAAATTATGTTTGGTTGTGCATTGCAAAGAAATGCACAAACTGACCAAATCTGATTTGCAAGACCAAGCTGGTTTAAAGGGAAAACCCCATCAAAAATGTGAAAGTTTTTAATCTTGTTTATGGCTCTTTCCACATGGATGCGCAAACTAGCAATTTCCTGTGTTCTAACAACATTTTCAGCATCCATCTGACTTGAACTACCAAGAAAGGGGGGCAGGTTTAAAGACACTCCTAAGGGTAACAGGAGGTCATCCACTGTGAATCCCTTGTCGGCCATTACTGAATCCTGTCATTGAAAGGCAAATCCAAGAGACCACTGCGAATTACAATTTCCCTGTCAGAAATTGATCCAGTGTAAAGGGAACTCACAAATGTTATTGCACCTCCAGGAGAAATACCTATTAAGCCCTTAAATGTTGTGTGGTGTTTGTAACTACTGAAAAGTTCTCCATTTAGTTGTAGGCTACTAGGCATTTGGCATCTAATTTCAGTACAGTCAATGATGACTCTTGTTGAGCTGTACTTCTTCTTGAATTCTTCTGGCATAGTTTTATCAACAATTTCCCTTGAGGGCCAAATATTGATCTGGCTGAATTTCAAGTACATATAATTAACCCACGAAATGACAATGCGGCTAACAGTTGTAGTCGATACATGGAAAAGGTTTGCAAGATGTTCCTCAGCAAAACCTTGCCTTAAGCGACACATAACAAGAAAATATTCATCTATAGCTCTCAATAACCTTGACCTTCCTTTCCCAGATTTACAATGAGTGTTACCTTGATCATATATGTCTGGTGGAAGATTAGGATCAGAAGACATCCAGTATCTTATATTTTCACCTTGACTTCCAGGGTCTAGATAATTAAAAATGCTCATAAATACTTGATAGTTTGGGAATCCTGTATAAAATGCAATGGACGACGGTTTAGAACTGAATCTGTCCACAGTAAAGAGCTTTCCTTTGAGTTCATCTTTTTGACTTGAAATACTTTGTAATTCTGATTGTAAAGAAGCAATTTTCTTTCCAAGAGCTATATTTTCTTCTTCACATTCTCTCAGACTTATTAAAACATTGTCAGTATCTGTTTGAGTTCCATTGTCTTGTAGCAGGGTTTCAGTTTGAGTACTAACTTCTCTTTTCGGAAAATCTGTTCGTGTTCCAATTTCTTTGTGAGATTCCTCTATTTCACACTCGATATCTTCATTCTCTATTTCTAAGGTTTTCGCTACTTCTTCTACGATTCTCTTGGCTGGATCTTTACGTTTCCTTGGTGAAGTACGCCAAGAGAATACCGAAGGCACGGCTCCATCTTTTAAGAAAGTCTTGCCAGCTAGAGATCTTCGTAAATCATCGTTCTTGAAATGTCTCGAGCAAACCCTGGTAGAGCTATTTATTTTGAAGAATCTACCCTCATCTCTTCTGATGGCATGCGTCCACTGTTTTCGAAGTTTTTTTTCGGTAGGAAAAATGAAGAAAGAAACTTTTTTGCCACTTGAATCAAGGTATCCTTTCTTCGTGCAGCCGGGAACAGCACAGTGTGTTGGCATGTTCCTACACCAATCTTTTCCGCATAAATAGAATTCATCAGGCTGTCAAACTAAAAAATACAAATTCGTGTTTCCTTACGTGTAAAGTTCTCCGATTTTTTGTGTGAAAATAAGTATTTTTGGCGAGTTAAAAGATCTTGATTTGTGTTTGACAAGTAAGGTACACGTGTCGCCATGTTTGTTTTCGTAATGAGGCCTTTGTGGCCTCGTTTTCGTGAATCTTGTCACCAGTCCTAAAACGGCCGTTCGAGGTCGGCGCCATATTTGAAAGTCGTGTATAAGGGACATCTATTTTGTGCTTCACTTTTGCCCATTTCGAGTTCACGATCTTAAAATTTTGAGTTGTCAACTCAAATTTCGAGTTCATAAAACTCAAAATTTCGAGTTTATAAAACTCAAAATTTCGAGTTCATCAAACTCAAACTTTCGAGTTTATCAAACTCCAAACTCAAAATTTCAAACTCAAAATTTCGAGTTTATCAAACTCAAAATTCCAGCATTTCGAGTTGCCGCCGGCAATTTACATATAAACAGGCTTGGTTGCTAAGGAATTAGTTCGTTTGTCTGTGGTTTGGAGTTGGTTGAGTTGGTTCAGAGAGTTTGTAAAGCATGGCTCAGGAAAGTTCTACTAGCTTTCAAACTGAGATAGATGAGGTAAGTTGCCCAGCTAAATGAAAAAGTATATAGGAAATAAGTAGTAATCTTAACGATGCGATGCCAGACATTCAAACATGAGTCAAACAAGTAGACTGTACACATGTGTCCTTGACGTGTAGTCTTTCCGTGTTGGAATATGAACTTGGAGAAGACATCCTGGAGGAATTTTTACGAGATATTGGGTTCTTTGAATGTTAATTTTATCGCTAAACTTTGGTGTAAGAATCAGTAAATAATAGTACATCATAATAAGCCAAGATTATATTTTTATTGTATGCAATATGATTCGTTTGCACATCAGTCTTGCATTGTTCGATTTGGTCATAGTCTACATAGTCTATCATAGTCTATCTATCTATCTACATATCTATCTGTCACAATCTAAATCTCTGTATTGTTTATAATAGGCATCATTGATAGGTAGTTATTTTAGTATTTCCTTATGCTTGGATTTCCTGTGGTTATAAAACCCCATCACATGCACATGCCTGGATTACATTGTAACTGGCTTGGAATTTTACAATTTAACCTAAAAAGTAAAAAGGTGTATTTTAAAGGCTCCCTTCGCAGTCCCCCACTTATATGGAAAATTGATTCATTCTGATTTTTCCAAGTTTGTAAGTAGAAAAAAATGGATCCTTTAAGACTGCCAATCCATACACATCATGTATTAGAAAAATATTAGGGGAGTCCCAATCAGATTACAAATAAACAAATAACAAGAATGTTTTTTTCTTTCTACATAGATTGTCAAGTTTCTTTTGGAAAGAGATCATTCACAAGAGATCATTCAGAAGTTTATTACTGATAAGGTAATTTACATTATAGCATATATTAAGGAAATTAAACAACCATTTAACAACCACCACCACCATCATTTATATCATTATCATCATCATAACAACAACTATATTCGAATATGAATACATTCCTAAAGATATACAGTTGTAAATCACAAGTTATTAGCATATTGACAATCAGACTACTTATTTTCACTTTGGCTTGGTTTTCTTTGTTCTTCACATTGGCATGATCCCTGCTTTGAACAAAAGCTTTAGGCTGATTACTCCCACAAACCACAAACAACCTTATTGTTAATTAAAAAGATGAATAACGAAAACAATAAATATTTCTAACAGTATTATTATTTTTTGCTTTTAGATGGATACAAAGGCTATTACATCTGCATCTGATGACATTTTGAAAGAAGAATATGGAATAAGAGCGAGGGGAGATCTCTTTGCATTGAGATCATTCTGTGAGTCAAAAGCTAATGAAGAGAAAAAGAGACAAAATGAAACAAAAAAGAGGGAGCTAATTAACCAGCTAGAAAAAGGAAAAGAAGAAAGATCAAGATTTGGAAAAAAATCCCAAAAAAGCATGGAGGAGAAATTACCAAAAAGTAGTCAAAAAGTTGAAAAGACACGTAAAATCTCATTGGGCTGGCTGAAGTATGATGAGAAAGCCAAGAAATACAACTATGTCCGAGAGATAGCAGGTGGTGGAACAAGACCTGTATCAATCTCATGCAAAGCATCAAAAAGTGACATATTAAAGCAAGCAGTGGATTTGTACCTGTCAGAGGAAGACAAACTGAATATGGAGATTGATCTGGCTAATTTGATCTGGATCAAAGCTGAGCCAATAAATGAAGATTCTCTAGGTGTGTCATTTACAGTTGAAAACTATTATACATTTTATAAGCTGTCTCAAGCGCGTTTTTACCTACTGACCAAAAAGATTGTCTCCAATGAAAATTCAGCTAATGGTGATGATGCATCACTGATGAACAGTGTATTTGATAATGAATCATCTGAGTTAAAAGAAGCTATTTGTATAGAGGATGGAGGAAACAAGATTGAAGAAGATGATCCCAGTGATCATGAAAACAGTCCCTATCTTGAAGTGTTAAGAGCTGCTAAAGAAATTCGAATTTTTCCAGAGCCGTGTATTACAGAGCCTCATGTAACCGTATCAGTAAGGCATCCAACTCTGGGAACACTTAGATGAAGGTTTCCACCTAAGGCTAAAATGTGTAATGTGTATGACTGGATGGGTTCTTTGCAAACTGTCCCTAAACATTTTGTGCTGGTATTTGCTTTTAACACAGCTGGTCAATATATCAAACCATCTATGGATATTTCAGTTGCTGAAAACAATACTTTACAGATGAGGAGATGTTGTACTATCAGAATCAGATGCTGAGGTCTCTTTTCTTGGATATGGTCCACTGATGGAGATTTCTGTGAATGATGAAACTTTGCCTGATGATCATGCCCCTGGGCCAGATGGTATACTTCCATATGACAGTGAGTTGCTACAGGAGTTGTTACAAAATGAGATTGAAGGAGGTAATAATAATAATAATCACAAGTTAATTATTATTATTTTTGATAATAATATTTATTTTCATGATTAAAAACAAATCAAGTGGTGCACAAGGGTCCGTGCACGGTTCGGCCAAACAATAATTTGTCTTTTTTTGGTTGTTGCTAAAAAAAATGAGTAAACATAATGAGCTTCTTTCCTTTTTTTGCATTTTGGTCACAAAAAGGAAAAAGCCAACAAAGCATTTCAGTAATTTAGGTTTTTGCTCTTTTCTATTTTTGTAAAAAAAAGAAAAAAAAAAGAAAAAAAAAAGAAGCTTTTCTAATTTCGTTTTTTGTTTTTTTGCTTTTTAAAAAAAAAAACGTAATTGGTAACGACACTTGCGATTGCAACTGGTCAGCAGTCTGTTACCATTTTTCAGTAGGTCTCACTAATAGTTAGTCTCCTACGCGTGACAAAACTGCGGCTGCGTTAGGAGACTAACTAATAGTCGGACATAAAATATAAAATTTAATAAATTTACATAATTAAGACATTTGGAAAATAATTATTGTTCATTTGTTCAATTGGTATCTTTTAGGAGTAGATGTATTTCGAGCTACGCCCATTTGGTACTTTTTCCGATTGAAATGTGATAATGACGTTCAATTCCATTCTTAAGTAGAAAAATACAAATGGAATTTCAATATGAAAACTGAAACTCCTGTATCTAAATGATACAGTAATTCATTGTATATAGCTATTTCAAAAAAGGTTCAGGTCATGAGCTAAAGGTGATAGGCGATATGAGATAGGTATTTCAACTGTCTGCAGTTGGGTATTCTTTATGTTTTTATCAAAAAAGTCAATAATCATGCACAGACATTCATATCCAAGTCATCCAATGTTCAAAGCAAACGAACAGAATAACGGGCTATTTTTAAAGCTTCTTGATTATTTCGGATTTTGAATGACATATCTCCTATCACCAGATCACCTATCGTTTTTAGCTCTGACAACCTTTTTTGAAATAGGTGTATATAAAACTATGTTATGTAATTGCGTTAATCAGGAACGCCACGTGCATAAGGGAGTAGCTCCCTATCCACTCACCCTCCCGCCTCCCCCTCTCCATCGGTTGAGCCAGTTATACTGATTCTGATTGGCTAATTCGTTCCAACTCCGATTGATGTCGATTGCATGTGGTTCGGTGCCATCAGTCGACGGTGTAGCATACAGTGGTGGTTGAGTTCGTGTATACTGGGTGTGCATATAATGGGAGATAAAACATTTGTGCTGTGGCGGGGATCGCAACGAGTGAATTTCAAAGAGCAAGATCTAACCTTAGAACGGATCACATCGGTTTTCAAGGTAGGTTACTCATAAATGTCATTAGAACTCTATTTTCAGTCATTACTGCATACGTACATATATAACTAAAAGGAATCCGGACTTACCGAGTTAAATATATAAATATGACATATCATTTATCAAGACTTCTTTACAAAACACCATATTTTTCTAGCGATGACCTTGATTCTGTTGATTATGTGTATTTCTGCCAGTAGTTGGTATATTTTATTTGATGCACACTAGTGAGTGCAGGTTCAGTCATTTAATTTGATCATTGCCTCGAGAAAATCGCAATACAGAACAGTTCGGTTGAAGAAAAGCTACTGCAAAGTAAATAGAATCATTTATTTCAAGGCTGATTGAGCACAGCGAGGAACTGCGAGGAAGTGAGTGAGTTTAAACTGAAGCAAAACTTGCATTGGCCGGTAGACTTTGTGACACAGGGTGGTATTGGGATACAGATACCGATCGCCACACGGTCTCAGAAAAAGACGGAGAATTATGAAGTTGTAAACATTTTTCATGAATAGCATTTGAGACCAGGAAAAGTTGAAATATTTCACAGTGGAATCCTCGGACAAAGTTTTGGGCCAATCAGAGCAAAGCGTTCCCACGCTTCAAAATACTTTAGCTCTTGCCGGCATAAAAATATATAATTAAATTAAATTCTTCTGTCCTTGTTTGATATTTTTTATTATCACTGAAAAGCGTATTTTGAAATTGTGAGTCACACTTTACAGGATTAGAGTTCTTACTTTGCAACTTTGCGCGTAAACAACATTGGACCAACGAGTAAGTTGCTAATTATAATTAGTAGTTGTTCCTCGAGATGTTATCTTGATACTAAAATTTCACAATTTTCTAAAGCTTGTTTAATATCAAACTTGATTGTGATCAGTATACTATATTCGCAAAGAATACAGTGAACTGGTAAAAAGGATTCTGTTCCTCTACTTAAACTTCAACACTGTCAGTACTGGCTGAAGCCGAGAAGTAAATGCCGTTATCGAAGAGATCTATTTCAGAAAGTGATAATATAGTATGTATGCTTGGCAGGTTTTGAGTGGAGATTAATTTTCTTTTTATGAAACTTCATACACGATGCAATAGCGTAGCAATATTTTTCTGATTTTCCAATAAAATATAATCATTGTGAGATTGATTGATAAATAAACAATAGATAATATTTTATATTGTTGTCTCTTCAAGGTTGAAAGGAGCGGCCTGTATTTGCAAGATGACTACTCGAGAGTTGCAAGGTTTCCAGATGAGGTGGGTGGTTTTGATACAACCCTCTGGAGAGACAGAAGTTCTGTAGAGGTTATGGGGGAAAGCACATTGGCTTCAAACCAGGTCGAGCTACCATCACCAACACCACAGGATTTACTAATGCCTACAGGTCTAGGAGGATCCAGCAGTGGACCAAGTGGATTGGGCAGAAGCTTAAAAAAAGCAACTGGAAATTTTAGTTTATTCAGAGGTGCTATTAAGAACGACGAGTTTAGAAGAAAGGTTTTTCTTGCACAGTTTGATGAGGATTACCAGCCCTTTCCATTAGCAACAGCCTACGTAAAGATGAAGAAAGACGACGCCAATGTCCAAGATGTCGCACATCTAACTAAAGAATACTTGAACTTAAGTGATGATTTAGTGATTACTGATGCCAATGGATTTGAGATTCTTGACAGCCCTGCCACAAAAGGTAACTTATTTGACCATTTCTAAAATGGAATCACATCAGAAATGTTTAGTAATTTGATACTCAGCTCTAACAGCAGTGATTAAAAATGTTACCTCATATGTTGAATATTCAGGATATCCTGAATTTCAATTTTCTTTTCGGTAAATCTAAATCATGCATGGCTATTTATATTAAAGCTTGTTTAAAAATTTGTAATCAATATAAACAATACTTATATTGTATTGGGACGCGCCCATCCTAGAGAGGGGTTGTTTGCAAAAGTGCGATAAAAAGGCCTCGATCTGTTTTCAAATAATAAATAGAAATTAGTTTCATTTAAAAATAACCCACTACGTGAAGACAAAGTGTCGTCAATCCTTATGAATTACCTTACGACATCTTATTCTTAAATATGTATAAAATAGCTAGTATTTGACGAAGCTTATATGCCGATCAGTTGAGCCAATAAACTGAACAAGAATCAGTAGAAATTTAAATTAAAAAAACTTGAACTTACAGGTAAAAGTTCTGGTTAATTGACCCGGCTTAGGTTGTTGCTACATTATGTTACTCAGAAACTTGTTTGTGTTGATTCATCCAAATATATACTCAGATCAGAACCAAAATGGCAGCTCTCTCGAAGCTCGTTTCCAATCCTCGATAATTTCGTAGAAAGTGTACCACTGGTATCCCATCCTCAACGTTTATTTTTATCCTCAGTATACAGCAGTTTCTCAGTGGCCGCGCTCCTCGCATTTGCAGAAATGACAGCAGAGTTTGAAAATTGTCCCTGAAAATCGGCTCTTTTGGTTAAAAAAATGATGAATTTTGTGAGATGATAAAATATATAAACTATAAAATATAAAATAGACAGAGAGAGATGGATAGATGAATGAATAAATGAATGTTGAGAGTAGTTTTGAGAGATGCTGTTTTGAATTTTTCTTTATTCTTACTGTTATTTTTCCAGGTGCTAGCTTTTGGGACAAGCCGACCATGAAAGTGTATGCTTGTAAAGAACAAGAGTATGAGCGAATGGCATCTAAGAGGTCGAACAGAGGAAAAGGAAAGAAGCGAAGACAACCCAGTGACAACCAATTGGATAGAGACCTGATCCTTGATAAACTGGAGGATCTGGAAGAAGAGGTAAAGAAGAATAACTGCTGCCGAAAGTTACAAGATATTCAACATCAACTTAGAGAGTGCTTCACATGTAACATCTGCTTAAATGTTATAACTAGAGGGGTGGAGTTTGCTGGCTGCTGTGACCGCTTAGTTGCATGTACCCAATGTGCTGAGACGTGGTATTTGGACCACACAGTGTGCTACCACTGTGGTGATGATGAAGGAGATCTAAAGAGAAAAACCGTTAAAGGTCTAGGAAACCTCTTTAAGGTATTGGAGTCTCTATAAGCCAGATATACACTTATACAGTTAACGTTGAGTTTTTTATTTACGTTTGGAACTTATAACAGTCTCAGTTTACTACAAGAACCACAAACTCTTACCACCGTTAAAGGACCCTCGTAGAGACTTGGTTTGAAGTGTTTTTAGCTCCTGATCAACATCTCATTTGACTCTGAAAGTGCATGAGCTTCATCGATGATCATAAGGTCCTTAAGTAGTACAGTGACACGCGTGTTTTCAATCTTAAACTAGCTACCAATTACATAATTGTGCTATTAATGATAAAACCTTATATTTTACGGAAAAGTTGTGTGACCTTCAAGCACAATTAGTGTGATGATAGTGAGAACTTTACAGACTTTTTAACAGTAAAAAAGGGAACTAGTGAATCAAATTTAGATCCCAGATTGAACTTTTTAAACATTCCTACTTGAATATTCATATTTTGATGTTTATCTTATTGTCTTTTACTCAGAAAGATAACGAACGCAATAGCCCACTTTCGATATATGGTTGAGTTGCTGCACACAAAAGAATCAGTACGAGGCTCCGGGGAATAATGCTTAGTGGTACGTGAATAAACAATGGTTCAGTTGTGTGGCACTATATAAGCATTATTCGCTAGAGCCTCGTACTGATTCCTTTGTGTGTGGCAACTCAAACATATCAAAAGTGGGCTATTAAGTAACCTTACTGCAGGTTAAATTTGCAGTCACATGACAACAAAATCGTGCAACTTGTCGTGCAACGTTGTGTTCAAGTTTTATCTCCGCGTGCACAACTTGTCACACAACCAAAATTGGAATTTTCAGATTGCAAAAAATTGTTTCAAACTGTTAGTAGAACTGCTTTTTATAATTTTCAAGCAAGTAGCTACAACCTGCAACATCGATTTTTTGTTACAAGATAAGTTGCACGTGGATCAGTACTTGAACATCACTATACAATGCAACAATGTTGCGGGACAAGTTGCACGATTTTGTGCGTCAGTGACTATAAAATGTAATTCAGGAGTTACAGATATTCACTTGGCCAAAATCAGTAGACTCAAGTTAAAATGTGTTCTGCTTACACTTGTGTACAGTCAGCAAGATATTTTGTTAAACCTAAATAATACAAAATGGCACTTCTAAATGTAGCTGTGTTTCCATTAGAAAGCTGGTTGAAAAGAATATCAGAACGTGGAAAGTGTCTTCCATAAAGCCGATCTCTATGTTCCTTTTTGATATTTTCGCACTGTAAAGGGTCTTCTCCAAAGTTTTGCTCAGTTGTCAGTCTACCATTGTACATCTGATAAGCTTCAGCTTCGGTAGGAATGATACCAGGATTTACAATGGCAGTTCTGCACTTTGCAAGCCTTCTTTGCTGTGGAATTCCTTTGCCTAAAAACATCCACACAAGATATAAATTATATTGCAGCATTAAATTTTCTAGTACGCATTCAGATTTCAGTGTAAGAACATCTACCATGTCGATAAAAAATTTTATACCAAAATGGTTTTCATTGCATTGTTAAGGCCAATTTACACGCTACGACTAATGTCGGGCCGATTTCCATTGTTTTTGCGCCCCATTTCAAATTATTTTTGTTAAAAATTTGGCCCAACAAAAACAATTTGTAGCAGATTTCTGCGCGAATCTGACCGATTCCCGGCCCATTACCAAACAAACCTTTTAAAAATGGGGCCGATAAATCGTAACGAGTAAATCGGCCTTATAAATCAATATTGCTATATCATAACTAATGCTCAAATATATTTGGGTTGTCTCATTGGTACGTTCCTGTACTCGTGGACAGTTTGTGTTGTTTGTACTCATTGTTTATGTTAAAACAAATAAAATTGTGACCCACATGATTTTGCAGAGAATCACTTTTTGGTTTTAAATGTAGTTCAACCGGATTGCCGTAATTTAGGAATTTAGTTAATGGTTAACCTACCAGGTATGGGATGGGCGTTCCATGAACCAACGGTAATACTGAGTCCCACTTCTATGACCTTCCGTGTAACCCAAGATACACAATACTTGGTTGTTTCATCCTCCATATCTATAATACCTTCATTCTCCATGTCAACCAGTGCACGTTTCACAGGGTAATTGGTGCGGCAGTTTATCTCTACCCAAAGCCTTTCTACTGCATGGTTCTGAATGATTTAAGAGGGAGAGAGATATATACATTATTAAGACTGTTGTAATCGTAACAACGTGATCCGTCAACGTGGCTCGTGCATTATACCTGTTTAGATTGAGTCTGGAGGAATGGTTGTCTTCCAGTGTTGTCTTCCAATTGATCCTGCACAAATAGAACCAAATAGAACTCTTTCCCGTGGTCTACTCGAACCTGGTCCCAAATGCCATAGTGCAACATAGTTTCTCTTTATAAAGATCAACAGATAAAGATAAAAGTTACCATGCAGTCGAGAAAATGGCAGCGAAAACAGCATTGAATCGTGATATAATAAATGACTATTTATATTAGGTATTATTATATGGTTGGTTCATGAATTTGAAGCCTTGACGGCTGCAATGCTTTATAATGCAAAAACTAGAGGTAAGTTTACCTGAACACTTCTTTGTAAATTACTACGTTGTTCTTGAGTGGCATTACGGAAGTTGCTGTTATGAATGAACTGTATCCGTCAACAGCAATCACTTCAGTAACTCCATAACGAATGAGCTTCTCGTTTTGGTCCAAATGAAGTTTGTGGCCGAAGTATTCTGCATAATATGGGATTGGGTTCAAGTGTCTTGAGGTTGTTGCTTGCCTTTCGTAATGGTATTGTGGATTTACTCGTCTCAAGGTTCGGCCTACTCTATTTATACCAACTCGTAGTCCTGTTGAATGCTTAATGTACCCTGTCATCATTTTCCTCCCATAAGTAGGACCAACCTTAGTTTTGATCATGAAAAGCATCATTAATGTAAACACCACCTTATAGTTCAAAGAAAAATAGTACAAACCTGTGCAATAGCAGAAGCAACTATAGAGTCCAGATCAGTGGAAGAAAGAGTGGAACATTTACATTGGATACCACGATTGCCACAATATCTTCCTACACTTCTCTCCGATATACCACGAATATCTGGAAAGGTTTGACTTAAAATAAAGCTTATTTCTTTGTGTGTTAGATTCTCTTCCTCTACAAGAAATCTTATGAAATTTTCATCTGTCAGCTTTTCGATGGCCATCCCTACGGACTACCCAATTGCAAATCAATGGTTTATCCCGCCAAAACTGAGGAATAACAATGACTACTGACCAGCTGCGACTGTGGGCGTGAAATGGAAAGGATCGAGATATCCTTTTTAGGTTTTTTGTTTTTGACAAAAAAATGAAAAAAAGCAAAAAACGAAAATTAGAAAAGCTTATTTGTTTTTTGTTTGTTTGCTTTTTCTTTTTTTAACAAAAAGAATAAAAGCAAAAAGCAAAAAAGCAAAAACCTAAATTACTGAAATGCTTTGTTGTTTTTTTCCTTTTAAGTAACCAAAATGCAAAAAAAGGAAAGAAGCTCATTATGTTTACTCATTCTTTTTTCGCAACAACCTAAAAAAGACAAATTATTGTTTGGCCGAACCATGCACGGACCCACAAGAAAGAAAAACTGAGTAAAAAAGTTAAAATGCTTATTCTACTAATAAAATAAAATAATAAAAATATGTTGTGAACCTAATTACCATTATTGTAATAACATTGGGTGTGGAAAACAAAATGAAACGTGAAATTGGTAAGGTTATAATATATGCTCTTTTCAAATTACAAGACCAAATGTCTTTTTTTTTTCTTACAAAACTGTGCTTAACACTGTACCATTGGTTTCTTTTCAGATACAGATAAAGATCGAAAGACTTGTCATATCAGAGATACATGGTATGAGAAGGGAGGGGGAGTTAGGGCCAGAAATGAGAGGCATTCTATATATTTTATTCTTTACATGTACTCTTTAAGTGCCATGTTTCAGTCTGTTATTGTCTGCTTTGTTATTATTAAATTTATTAACCCCAGTTTAATGTAACTTCTCTTCAGCTCACAGTCAGCAAGTGAAGAATCTCTTTTCCATAGCTTCTGGGAAAATTCAGGAAGGCAGTTAGATGATGAAGATTCTTTGCAGGTACAATAAGTGTATCAAACACACACCAAATCGAAATATGGTGGCAAATTTGAATAACTATTGTTCTGGCTTGACTAGCCTCTCATTCATGTGAAAACGCTTTTGTGTTTCCGCTTGAACACCAGGCTAGTAAGTCAAGAACAATACTTATTCAAATTTTCCACCATATTTCGATTCGGTCAATGTGTGCTGCAATGATTGTTTTACACATGTAACTGGTCCTATTAATATACCTTTTACATTGGGTATCTTTTCCCATTTCAATAGCTGAGAGATAAGATAATTGATAAGAGACCTTGTTGGTTAAGAAATTTATAGAACACAAAAAAATGTCAGAACCTTAAAGAAAATAGAGCTAAAATTTTCAAACTAGTTTAGAGAATGTTTATTTTGATAAACATTTTCTAAACTAGTCTTAAAATTTTAGCTTTAGATTCCACAACCTCAGGATTTAAGACAAAGCTAATTAAAATTTTCAGAGAATGTGTATTGTCATAAATTCTTTGAAATTCTGGCATTATTAATGTGCCTTGTTTTGATTTTGTTAAAGACAAGCTAGGGTCACATGACTAAGCTGTACAAAGGGCCTATTAGTCATGTAGTCTGAAATGGGTAAATTAACATATATTGATATTGATTCACATTCTTTCTCCTACACAGCCAGGAAAACGTTTCAGGATGATGATTAATGCCTATGAAGAGGCTACAAGTAGTACAGCTACAAGTAGTACAGCTACATTAAGTCAACCAGGTATGATCAAGTCTATTTTTCATAATCAATCCGCCAATGGCTACATAACTCATGTATGTGTTGTGTAACCCTTACCCTTTAGTAGCAATTTCAAGCCAGCATAAAAACTATTCAATGAATAATACACATATATGCATTGTATCATGATGGCCAAATTAAAGCCTGAATTCAAAGACTCATTTGCATATTCGACCCCTCACTATAACTTGCAGAATTTCAATCCATGAGATATACCAGCAATACAGTATGAATTGCCTACCAGCAGCAAGTCCTGAAGAGTTGCAGAAACATGTAGTTGTCATGGCCAGAACTCGCTTTGTGTACAGACCTATGAGCTTACTAATGTGGATGAGAAATGGAATTGGAGAAAAAATCACAGTTCTGCAGAGCCGTTTGAACAAAGAGGAAATAAAGAAGTTGTACAAGGTACTGTTGCCATCCAAAGAGAAAGTTCTAGCTAAGATCACCTACTCTGAAGACCTTATACCAGAGGAAACTCGAGTACTCTCATATCTGCGAAATTTCATTGGAACTTTGGATGACAATCTCCTTGATAAATTTATCCGATTTGTTACTGGTTCCCCTGCAGCTCCTCAGAGGCCAATTACCATTGCCTTTAATTCCACAGTTGGTGTACGCAGGTCCCCCTCCTCATCAACATGTTCAAGTGTTCTTCACCTGTCAACATCTTACTTGTCATTTGCAGAGTTTAAGAAAGAGTTCACCATTGTGCTGTCAGAAGACACCTCATTTGAAATGGGGGTGCTGTAAGTTAACTAAGTGTATACTATAACCTGTGGACAGTCACGGAGTTTATATCATATTTAATAATGATGTACTGCAAGATTGATTGCACTTATTAACAAGGGTAGTAATTGATGAACTAAATTACTTTCATAACCACATAAGATGTTTTCATTTTGGCATAGGTATCAAATTAAGCAACCTTATAAAAAACCGTTTTATTTGACTTGAGCCCCAAATTTTCATAGCTTTTAATCCAGTTTTAACATAGTATTTCATTTCTGGTTTGATTGAATTGATGCATGACAAAAGTGTCCCATTAAATTGACTTAAAATTTAAATGACATGACATGCATGTTATGTTTCATTTCAATCTAAACAGCACAGATTGAATTGAAGGGCTTCAGATGAAAGGGACCTAAATGACTTTTCCTGAACAAATGAAGTTTACTCAAATGGTCCAAATTAGTATCAAAAGCAGATATCAATATCAGATGATTATTTAAAACATCACTTAGGTCATTTCTATTGGTATCCCTTCAATTAGCCAAGTGTAATTTCAGTGAAATACAGTAACTGTCTTTACAATTTTACAATGGTTGTTGTTGCTATTACTGTTGAGTTATTGTGCTGGACCAGACGTTGTGTTTCAATCTCACATTGAACAGTGTTTGAAATAATTCATTGCTGATTCATGTATTTGTTACTTATCACAAACTATTATTTTCCAAGTTAGAAATTATTAAGGTTGTTGTTTTTGAATAAAAAGAGGTAGTGTTCATTATTGACAAATCATTGATGTTCTAGTCTCTAAGATACACCAGAAATCTGAGAAGGGTGGAGTAGGTAAGATGAAAGGGATGGGTGGGTGAAGCGTCTTTGTTCTTTTCAGAGGTTCCTTAAAAAGTTTAAGCCTGTTTTATAAATCAGGGATCTCAGCATTTCTGAAATATTAATTTCCTGACTTTTTGCTTTCTTTCTTTTTTTAAACAAGGTGTAACTGATACCTTGTAATGTAAGAGTACATGCCAGAATATGCTAAGATTCTGTTATCTGGCTTTTGGTCTCCAATTAATAGTAATCATTATCAATCATGTTTGATGTGAACAAGTCTGTGTAGCTGATTGATATTTTCCTTCAAAAGCCAGATACTTAGATTCAAAATAAAAAGCATTATTTTTTGTTTGGGGGGGGGGGGGGGGGCGTAGTCTCAGGGTGTGTGCACCCCTCCCCTAAATGTGCCCCTGAACAATAATTATTATATCTAATTGATTGTCAAATCATTAAGAAGACCAGCAAATAAGGGTTCCTAGTCTGAAAATCAAATGAGCTGAAATTCGAAAAGTTTTAAAGGTCCTAGTTCAAAAATTGCTACATAATTTGTATTAAGAAAATACATAGAATTTATTTAAGTTAGGTCCACCTAAGAGAAGGAAAGGGCAAGCTAGCATGAAATGCAGACAAGTGTCAATTTAAACTGTTTATGATATTGGCTTAAATATGAAGAATTGCATATTTCTTTATTTCCTGACTGATTTCCCTTTAGAAAGTACTCTTCTGAGTTGAAATACAACAAAAATTCTATGTAAGGAAAATGGCAAGTTTGGAGCTTTTCTTTTCTACTGTCAATGGCTCCTCTGATTGGTTGAAAAAATACTTAAACTCAAAAAGATAATATTTTTAGAAAGAGTTAAAAAGTTGCTCATGCAATGGACAGAAAGCTAATTAGTTTAATTCCTTATTGGTCAGGCTTCCTGTGGAAGAGCCCAACCTTAGTTTTGTTGGGCAGTCTTATTGTTTGTCCTTCTGTCACAAACTATTACTTCATACTCATTACCACCACTTTCTATTTTCTATACATACACAGTCTGTACAACACTAGACTGACATGTTAATGGGGGACAACAAACCCCTTGTGAAAGAACATATCAAACAAACATGCACATGCCTGAGGGTTGTAGTGGTTGTAAGGTTTCAGTTTGATGCATAAAACAGTTTTGGAGTAAAATTATAAGCTTTTGATGACAAAAAAGCCTTTAAAATACACTTCATACACCAAATACACTTCATACACCAAACCTTGTTTTGCCTAAGTGCATATATAACCCAAGCCAGGCAGGTGAAAAACATTGTAGCACAATTAAATTAAAGCATACATGGTTATAGTATAGGAAAATATTGCAAGAAAAAGTTGTCCTTTCAATTGAATACACTTATTGAAAAGAGTAAATATTATAATAGTTACCTAAGAGCATTAATGTCTGTCATTAGACTAACATAAAGGTTTCCTGCCTCTTCTGGTGATTCAGGCATGGTTAAGTTCTTTTCTTCCATGACAATTTTTGCAAGATCCAAAAAGATTTCTGATGAAGTAGTGTCAGCATCTCCACATAACTCCTCTGTGGCTATTTCAAGGTCATCTTCAACCATTGCTATGGCATAGTTCCTAGTTCCTCTTAACTCAGGGATATAATATAGAACATCTGGTCGTCCTGGTGGAGATTCATTATTTTTCGAGGGCCTTATTCTGTGAAGATTCCACTCTTTAGCCACTTTATGAAGTTCTTTTCATAAAACCCCCATAAAACAAAACCGTAAACATTCAACTTGTACTGGATCAGCATCATTGTACATACCAATATCTCGCATGTCTTTGAAGTATTTTATCCACCAATCTGAACTAGACTTTCGCAAAATAGACCACCAAGCTTCGATTCATTGACTTGAGATTGATTTTCCATACATGAAACTTTTGAAGCCAGATAATGCGTCGTCAGAATCCCTTCTTAAGAACCTTTGTATGGCAGCTACATTGACATTTTTTGTCCCATAATCACCCCTAACAACGTATGGTACACCGCCGCAATGACGAATACAATTTGTGTAGTACTGAGCAATCACTCGGGGATCATTGTTAGTTGAGGAAACTTCCAGCCATAAAATGTGTCTGCTATATCCGTATATGGCACCGTGAATGCATAACCCAAAGGGCTTTAGCTTATCGTACCCTTCTATGTGCCATATATAGTTTGGTCCTTTAGCAAAATACTTCCTTCTTCGCTTTAATCTATTTTCAACCCCTTCTGATTCGAGTGCTTTTAAAATCACACAAACACTTTCTCTATCAACACTATAGCCATATTCATTATTGATCTGCTGATGCATCTTTCTATAGCCAATGTTACATCCACTTCCACTACCAAGCTCGTTTTCCACGTAACTAATAACTTCTCTATAGTTCACTCTTGTTTGACCTCTTCTTCTCAAACCTTTTTACTCGGGCTACCTGTGGTAGCTTGAGTCTAGGTTTACCTTTTCGGTCTATCAATCAATCTATCTATCTATCTATCTATCAATGTCGCAAATCGGCAAATTACCCAGAAGCCTTTGGGGTACACTGTTGACCACGAGGCTTCCTGTGGTCGCGAGAGATTGAGAACAAAATGGCGGACGCTATCAATCGGAATTTATCGAACTTATATTGGCTTGTAATCTCAAGATACTTTGCTTTAAATCGTTAATATCGAATTCTCGAATTTAGTGGTGACCTTCTTACCAGCTGTTGTAATCAACTTAGAATGTATTGATCGTCCAAGAACACGAGACAGATCGATTTGTGGCAGCGAACTACACTTGAGGACAGACATGTAAGACACAGAGATATTGTTTTTGGATCAGTAGTTTGTTTAAAATTAATAATATTTCACCACTGCTTGCACATATGTTTGACTATATAAGCTTTATTTATACACGGTGTGACTGTCTACAGCCATGCTCTTCGTTCCCGAGAGCCGTGTCAGTAAAACAATGTTTGTTTTTAACTAGAAAGACTAGGAGATTCTTGCCTTTGCGTAATAAGGTGACAAGGGTGTATTCAATAATTAAGCCAGGAAACAGGAATTAGTAAATGGTGCAAAATTACACCAAATACACAATGGAAAACAAATGTTTTTTAATTATTAACTTATATTTAGTGCAATCTGTATTTTGTACAATGTCATGGTTAATATATTGAATGCACTTTACTGTCAATCATGCTCATGTTCAATGTTAGCAGATCAAAATATAGTGATGGATAATCATGGAAATGATAGTAATGTTTATGAGACCTTATATTAGCAACAATTGAAGAATAATTTTAGAATGTACAAAATGATATATTTTAGAATGTACAAAATGATATATTTTTGTACAAGCTTTGTGCAACCATGTTCACAGAAACAAGATAAAGTGGATTGAATTACTGATGATGTTACTGTATGTAGTACTAGTATCAGATTGATGTGCATAGAGGAGCTATATATGGTATCGGTAATGAGCATATATTGTATGACATTACACTTCTTCAAATAAAGCATCAGCAACTGACTACTGCTATAATCATTGATCTGCTCCATATTAAAAACTGGTAATCCATGTATTGAAAAGTTGTGTTAAGAAACTGAAATGTACTGTACTGAAATGATTTCATAGAAAGGTAACTGTGGTACTTCTAGAATATACCAATGTGATAACAGCAATATCAAACTCATTTTAAGTTGGACATTGAAACAGTCTGCTGCAGTTTGTAAGTCAGTTTGTTTCCATAAATCAAAGTAAAAAAATACAGAATAGAAATTTAAATTGTCTGAGCTATAATGTATTATCTATAGATCATATTGGATCATTTGGTAGGCATTTACAAAATAAAACAGACCATATACTGTATATGTCTGGCGTGATAAAAAGACCAGCAGTATATTAATAACCATGATGTGGTACAATTATGTACAAACTACTTTCTCCCAAATATAATTTGTGTTCTACTCTGGGAGTACTTGTCATGCATTTTTGCAATCAAAAGACACTGACAAGTCAAACTGTTTACCATCAACTTTTGTTTTCCATTTCTCCCCAAGTACTACACACAAGTAGCCCGAGTGAACGCCTATTAGGCGTCTAGTTCCTTTAGTATTCTCTTTAGCTGACGTAAACATAGTCGTATGCCATGAACCGATATAAGAAAACACAGTATCTCAGTATATGTGAAACCAAGATGGAAATATTGCTCTATTAGATCATCTCGTGTTGTACTTTGAGGACTCGGTAAATAACTCGGCAAAACTGCAAGTGAATAAGAGGGATACAGCAAAACTAGATAAAGCAGAGTTTTCTTCCTAGCGTCCGCCATTTTCCTAGGCTATGTAGGCTATGTAGCCTTGCCTGCTTATGTTAATCACAGGGAGCCCAATCTCTGTGAGTGTCATTACCGGAATTCCAAAGGAATGTGTGTGAAAATTGTTCATTATTAGTTGTCTTTCTCTTTCTCTAGTAGTGATTTCAGCTGATTTCGACAACTTTAAGCCAGTTTTTTACTTTACTTTACAGAATGACACTTACAGAGATTGGGCTTCCTTTGGTTAAATAAACTCAAAATTTTGGAGATTGATTACCGATAAACTCGAAATTTTGAGTTTGATGAACATTAACTCGAAATTTTGAGTTTGATGAACTCGAAATTTTGAGTTTGATGAACTCGAAATTTTGAGTTTGATGAACTCGAAATTTTGAGTTTGATGAACTCGAAATTTTGAGTTTGATAAACTCGAAATTTGAGTTGACAGCTCAAAATTTTAAGATCGTGAACTTGAAATGGGTAAAAGTGAAGCACAAAATAGATGTCCCTTATGGGCCACCGTATGTGTTACTTATTATTCCATATTTGATGATGTTAGTATGAAACGATGTAATTACCTTGTTTGTATCCTCATTTGAAATTGTTGAAAAAGAATAAATAGTTTTAAAATTGAGATTAAGTGTCATTAAAGATGATACGAGGCATGTGTAGTCAAGACAATATATTAGACAACTTTAAAAATTAATAGGCTACAAAATCAACAAACATGTACAATGTGAAAAAGCAACCAAGTTACAAAAGCGGCAAAAAGGGTACGGAAGCGGCACATTTGGTAACAAAAGCAACAGAAAAGGTACAAAAGCGACATTTTTTGTTAAGTTACATTAACGACACATGGTTACGAAAACAACACTTTTTGTTAAAAAAGCAGCAGAAATGCAAACGCTCTCTCAAATTTTTAAGTCCTGCTTAAATAAACACATGCCTATTAAATCAAATTTAGCTGAAATGACACTGAATAAATCCTAGTGAGTTAAGTTACATTATTAACACCTCTAAAGATTCATAATGATATAGTACTTCCCTTTGGAATACCCTAAGAAAATTTAGCTAGTGATTACTTACTTGTCGTTTCACCTAAATTGGATTTCAGAATTTTTCATAGAAATCACACTTCGAGGAAATTTTAAGATGCTTTTGTTTTGAAAGCTGAAGTATAGTATGTAAAAACATGATAGTTACTGTGATTAACAAATATCTTTATTCTATTAGCTTTTCCTTTAAAGGAAGCAACATCACAATAATACTGACCTTAATTTTAACTATGATTTTTTGTTAAAAAATATCCAGTGTTCAAAGCTGTGAGATGGTTATGCTAAATGTGGACTCCCTAGTTGCCTAGCTGCAAATATACCAAGTTGCTGCAAATATAAAACGTTGCTGCAAACATAAGTGGAGTTGCTGCAAATATAAAACAAGTTGCTGCAAACACATCGAGTTGCTGCAAATATATAGAGTTGTTGCAAATATATTGAGTTGCTGCAAATATACCGAGTTGCTGCAAATATACCAAGTTGCTGCAAATATATCGAGTTGCTGCAAGTATATCCGGATGCTGCAAATATAAAACGAGTTCAATCTTCATCTCAAGACATTTATCAATTAATTTTGCAGTAGCCTTGATACAGTAGGAAAATCCTTTCTTTATCTTGTGTTGGATTTCCTGTGAAAACTCACCTTTGAGAGTCTGGCACTGGGTGAGTCCACATTCACATTGGTCAGTGCAAGATAAGATATTTGACACTTCGCCACGTGAGTTGGATCAGTCTATATTAGCATTTCTTGTAGGTATGTTTTGTCCTTCCTGCGGCAAAGAAAGCAAACTTCAGTTTCCAAATTATTGCTTTAATTGTGGGAAGGCACTTGCTGCATCAAAAGCGAAGGATATAAGATATATAAGCTATAAGATATTGTATGCAGAGTTCTGGATAACCAAAGACAAAAACAGACAAACCAAGTTCTAAAATGCCTCAAGTGCAAAGATTGAACCTACTGATGTACAGATGAATATTGGCTTGAAGGTATTAAAGCATAAATAAGGGTACAATTCTAATGAAATTCTAGCAATCAACGAAACTCGACTTGATGAAACTATTCAGTCATCTTTAGTGAGTCTGGAGGGTTACGACTTGTTGAGAAATGATAGAAATAGACATGGTGGTGGTGTTTGTGTTTATTTGTGCCAAGGTATTAATCATATTAATAGATGCGATTTAATTAATAATGAAATTGAGGCACTTTGTATTGAAATAAATAAACCCAACTGTAAGGCTTTCACTATGCTATCGTGTTATAGACCTCCAAATTCTAACGTGGATAATTTTTTCAATGTATATGAGTTAATCTTGAAAAAGCTCGATAATGAAAAGAAAGAAGTTTATATCCTTGGTAACTTTAACTGTAACTTAATTTCAAATAATACTGACAGTTATGCAACACGTTTATTAAAATCGGCCAGTGAGCTTTATCAGTTTACGCAGTTGATTACAGAGGCGACCAGAATAACAAATCAAAGCAAAACATTGATTGATTTGTTCTACACTAATGCTCCAAACCGTATTGTTAACAGTGGGGTGCGCCACATTGGCATTAGTGATCATAGCTTAATCTATGCAACACGTAAAATTGCTATTCCATCCAAGGCAAAACAAAGAATTATCACATCGAGATGTTTCAAAAAGTTTGATGCTGGTAAGTTCCAGGATGATCTCAGTTCTCTTGAATGGGACATACTTAAAGACATGAGCGATCCAAATCAGATGTGGAAAACCTGGAAAGGCATGTTTTTAGGTATTGCAGATCACTATGCTCCACTGAGGACAAAATGTGGAAAGCATAAAAGATCTCCCTGGCTCACCTCTGAAATTAGGAAACAAATGAGCCATTGAGATTATCTAAAGGCTTTGGCTGTTCAAACAAATAAGGTCGAAGACTGGGAGAATTACAAATCGATCAAAAACAAAATGAATAGAGAAATTAGAAACGCCAAAGCCTTTTTTTATAAAAATCACATCAACAATAATTCCAAAAATTCGAAAGAAATTTGGAAAGTAATTAATGAAGTATCCTCGAGAAGTAAAAATAGAAGTACTAATATTCCCTCCGTCAAAACAGAGTTTGGTAGTGTAATTACTGAAGCTAAAGACATTTCTGAAGCTTTTAACAATCATTTTGTAGAAATTGGGCCTCAACTTGCTTCTAAAATTCCTCAAGGACCTATTAGCTTCAGCAATTATATTGATAAAGCAAAGTCAACTTTCACTCTACAGAGAACTACCCCTGACGAAATCTTAGATACGATCAAATCAATATCTTCAAATAAAGCAACAGGATTTGATAATATATCGTGCCAGCTATTGAAAGAAGCTGCACCGATCATTAATCATTTAAAAATCTTAGGGGTAACTTTTCAATCAGACAATAGATTTGATTTACATATCAAGGAGACAATTAGTGCAATAAATAAATCGTTATTTGTAATTAGAAGCCTTAGAAAAGAAGGGTATTCACAATATGAAGTAGTTAACCATCTATTTTTATCTATTGTAATGCCTAAACTTAGTTATGCGTTAACGGTGTATGGGGCCTCCCGTCCAGAACTTACAACAGTACAGAATTTTTTAGACAGATGTTTTAAGAGAAAGTACACAACCAAACATTTTTATATTGTAGATCTTTTAAGGGAATATGACAATAGACTTTATAAGAAAATGAAAAATATAAGTAACCATCCATTAGTAGATATTGCTCCTGAAGAACAATCGTCCAGATATAATTTAAGAAAACAATATTTAATTAGACCTAAGATAAATACTGAACGTTTTAAAAGTACATTTATAAATAGATTAATTTTTAACAATAAGTGACGTTTTTTTTTACTCCTGGGACCAGTGTAATTTATATATAGTTTTTAGAATAGTTTAGTTTTAGTTTAGTTAGGTTTTTTCATCATTTTTAAGTTATGATATGTATTTTATCATTTCAATTAAAGACTTTATTATTAGTAGTAGTAGTAAGTCTCTTGCCATTATTTTCAATAAATCTATTGAAACTGCTATCTTTCCTTCAGAATTAAAACTTGCAAAAGTTACTCCAATCTATAAGGCAGATAAAAAAGACAACTTAAATAACTATCGCCCTATCTCAGTCTTGCCTTCTGTTGCAAAGATATTTGAAAGGATCATTTATAATCAATTATATACGTATTTCAATAAGCATTGTCAAATTTTCAATCAGGATTTAGACCATTTCACTCAACAGCTACTGCCCTGTTGGAAGCAACTAATGATTGGTTTTCCAATATGGACCGTGGCTTATTGAACTCTGTAACCTTTCTAGATTTTTCAAAGGCTTTCGATATGGTTAACCACGACACACTACTTGACAAATTGTCTTTTTTCAGCATAAATGATAAGTCAATGCAATGGTTCAAATCGTATCTTACCGATCGTCAACAGAAATGCTATGTTAATAACACGCTGTCATCGGCAAAATTCCTAGGGTGTGGCGTTCCTCAGGGATCAATTCTTGGTCCCTTATTATTTTTGATTTATATCAATGATTTACCAAATTGTGTCCAAAACTCTACACCCAGAATGTATGCCGATGAGACAAGCCTTACTACAGTTGGATCGTCCCTCGGTGGGATTGCCCAACAATTAAATATAGACCTATCGAATATTAGGAAGTGGCTAGTAGCCAACAAATTAAGTTTAAATGTAACTAAAACTGAACAAATGTTTGTTGGATCTGATGACAACCTAAAGAAAATAAGCAAATTAAATTTTAATGTCAATATTAATGGCCAACCAATAGACAGAGTTACTTCCAGTAAAGCCCTAGGAGTCAAGCTCGACAAAAGGCTAAGTTGGTCTGTTCATGTTGAATATGTCTGCAAAAAGGTCTCTTCAGCTATTGGTGGACTTAGGCAAAGAAGAAACTTTATCTCGCAAGACACAGCTATCACGGTATACAATGGTTTGATTTTACCCTGGTTTGATTACTGTGATATTGTGTGGGATAATTTGCCTAGCACCTTGGCTGAAAGACTCCAAAAGTTACAAAATTGAGCAGCATGTATTGTGACTCAACAAGGTTATGACGTCAGATCCTGCGACATCCATAATACTCTTAAATGGGAAACACTTGAGGAAAGGCGCTTTAGACACAAAGCCATCATGATGTATAAGACTCAACATAATCATGCACCTGTTAGTTTACAAAATCTATTCACAAAAAAGGATAATGCATACAATCTTCATGATCATGATAATTAACTGGTTCTTGGCAGACCTCGAACCGAAAACTTGAAAAAAAGCTTTTATCTATGATGGTGCTAAATTGTGGAACTTCCAGACCACATAAAAGAGGCTGAAAGTTTGTCGTCTTTTAAGAGAGAGCTCTCATCTGTCAAGCCATTTAATTAATTTTTATCAAACATACAGTGTAAATTACTTTTAACTGAATTCAATCAGAAGCTCGGCTTCCATGAAAAACAATTGTACATTGATAGGAATACCGAGGGTAAATAAAGTTCCACTCCACTCCACTCCAATCCACTCCACACTCTCTCACTCTCACTCTGTCTCCTCTGCTCTCGAAGGTGAAGCCACGGATTGAAAACGCTCTTCATTTATACATATTTACTACCAAATTTTCTGAGTTAATCTTAAGTAATGGATACTTCAAAGCATCTAACATACGAAGAGGATACATTTAAATGGTCTGGTACAGTTGAAGAATTACAGAAGCTTGTAAATGCCGTATTGACGAATGTGAAAATCAGCGTCGAAAATGGCGGGTTGTCAGAGGACAAAGCTCATAAAGCGTTCACTTACAAATATAATTATTCTGTACGCTTTTACCAGACAAGCAAGAAAATCAAGCTGTTTGGTGCAAATAGTCGATTACAAGAGAAATTCTACGAAATTACTGCTCCAAAAGAGTCTTATGAACCATATCCAGTCAACTCTGACGAAGATGAAGACAACGATGAAGGTGATGAATCTGAAGATGATGAAGATTTTGAATCCTTAAGAAGTGAGCTGAATGACATGAAAAAGGAAGTTAATCTTATAAAGCTTTTTCTCACTGCCAATAGACAAACAGATCCTAATTTATCAAGTGAGTTGAAGCTTTCCCAAAAAGAAAATGAAAACTTAAGATCAATAATTAGTATGCAAAATGAAGAAATATCCAAGCTCAAAGATGAGAATCAAAGTCTCCTTAAAGTAATTAGTTTATTGTCAGTAGCAGGCAATAACAATGACTGTGTTGAACCTGTGGAACAAAAAGCATCTACAGATACAATAGATTTAACGAACGATTCATCACAAGTACATGAGAACAAAGAATCCAAAAATAAGAAAAAGAAAAAGAAAAAACAAAAAGATCCAAGTAGCACTGATCAGTCTAACTCCAGCTCTGTCAGTAGCCCTGGTAGTAATTCTGAAACACACAAAACTGATCCACAAGCCAATAAAGAAACAACGTTTATGTTAGTTCTGAAACGCTTACAAACTTCATTGGAATTCTAAGTTATGATGATAGTCATTAGTTATGTTCAAACCGGATTAATCAGCCACGTTAACCTAGAAAATAGTTGCTTAATTTCCTATATGCTTAGTTCGTAAGTCCTACATCCGTACCGCAGGGAACAGCCCTAAGGTTTGCGTGCATAGTTTCCGCAACGCCCTAAGCATAGCTCACGTTAAATATCCCACGTTAGAATAGAACTTTCCATTAGGAAATGATTCAACGTTGCGTAAATGCATCCTAATCACGTTCTACTAGCTATAAATCTAAGTCGCTATAGAGTGCAAATCAGTTATTGTGTGGACGCTCTCCTACGAGGATTTCTGGGCATTTTGGCCAACGCAACATTTCTATCCACATTTTGCTCAATTGTATTCTATATCCGCTATCAATTGCAACTTGGTGCAAGCGTAAACCAAAGTAAGTGATTTCTTGTTATTACTTAAATCATAGTCAGAAGTATCATAGTTTAGTTTGTTGATATAAATATCGTTATTGCTTCAAGTTATTTAGTTCATATAATAATCCGTTAATTATCATTGCTCAGCACTGAGTTGACCTGAAGCTGAAGTTTAATTGATTTGTCAGTAATTGAACAGTATAAGTTATCATGTAAATATTCTATATTCTATGCCATTATATTTATCCACGTTATGCATGTTTAATAAGCTAGAATGTATTGTAATCCATGTTTCAGTTCGAACCTACAATACTACAATTCTACAACTCTATCACATCTACATCTACAACATCTACAATTCTACATCGCTCACCTATCGAACGTTTTGTCATTAAAGTTAGTCATTTCAACCAATCTGTGGAGTTCGAATTGTTCTACTTGCACCACCACGCTACCCCTGTGATTGTTGAGATTGAGTATTCGCAACCTCTAGAGTCTTAGCAATTACAAAATAGCTGGTGATTCTATGATCTCTAAGCTTGATGGCTGGAAAATGTCTTCGGGTACTAACAGGGTTATTGTTAAACCCTTTTCTGGAGCTACATCAACAGATATGTTGGATTATATTAAGCCAATCATTAGGAAAAAGCCACATTGCATTATTTTGCATGTTGGCACAAATGATCTTACTAGTTCTGCTGATCCAACTGCCATTGCTGACAGCATTGCCGATGTATGTAACTACATAGAAAAAGAGTTACCAGATAAAAAAATTGCAATCTCTGAGATTATTCATAGAAAAGACTCATCTCAAATTGAAAAACTTAGAGTTGATGTAAACAAAAAGCTCAAGGTGTTCTGCAGTTCTTGTGACTGGGATGTCATCACTAACTCTATATCTGGGGATGAAATCAACCCTAAAGGTATTCACCTCAACAAAAAAGGTATTTCAAAGCTGGCTGGAACTATAATTAATCACTTAAAATCATCTCATTGACCAGGTACGAGAATGAATGATTCTTTTTTATCTTTAACCTAAAACTGTGAACAATTTATCCCTAAATTGAGAGGCTTCAAAATGGCCTCACTAAATATTACTAGCTTGCCATATCATATTGATGAATTAAGATCGTGGATTGAGGATAATAGTTTTGAATTGCTTGCTTTAAATGAAACAAGACTTGATGACTCAATCCATGACTCGATTGTTAGACTAAATGGTTATGACTTAATTCGATTAGATAGAAATCGTATTTGGATTTGTTTCTATATAAAACAATCTATCAATTATAATATTCGCAAAGACCTTCTTGTTGAAGGTTTTGAATGTCTTTGTGTAGAAATAATCAATCGACATGCGAAACCTTTTACTGTTATATCTTGTTATAGACCTCCAAACGCATCCAAACTTTTTTTGACTGTTTTGAGTCTATTATTACGAAATTGGATAGCGAGGAAAAAGAAATAATCATCCTAGGTGATCTTAACTGTAATATGTTAAATAGCAGTAGGTCCAACTCAAATGTAAGAAAACTAAAAGTGATTATTGAATTATATCAACTTTTTCAATTAGTTAATAAACCTACAAGAATCACGGATAATTCAGAAACGCTTATAGATGTTATTATATCTAATAAGCCTGATAGGTTGATAACTTCGGGAGTATATCATTTAGGAATTAGCGACCATAGTCTTGTCTATGCTTTTAGTAAAGTTTCTATTTCCCAAAAACAACAACCTAAGCTTGTTACGACAAGACAATTTAAAAATTTTGACCCAGTTAAATTTAGAAAAGATCTGAATGCCTTAAGTTGGGACACATCTAGTTCTAACATTAACGTTGAGATTTTATGGGATAGATGGTGTTCCAACTTTCTTTGTATAGCGGATGCAAACGCTCCACTACGTACTAGAAGGGTAAGAAGACGACCATCTCCATGGATGACTGCAACAATAAGGGAAATGATTATTGAAAGAGATTCAATTAAGGCTCTCGCAGTCAAAACTAAAGGTGTTGAAACATGGAATCAGTATAAAAGGAATCGTGTTAATCAAACTATAAAAAAGGCAAAAGCTGAATATTATCGAAAAACTACAGTCTCAAATGAGGGCAATATGAAAGAAATTTGGCGTACTTTTAATCAAATCTCATCTCGTAAAACTAAAGATGGTCACATCAATCAAATTAAGTTAGATAATGACACAATTACCGATTCTCAAGCCATAGCCAATATTTTGAACATCCATTTTACTCAAATTGGAGAAAAGCTAGCTTCAAACATACCCCAAAGCCAAATTCCTTTTGATCAGTATATGATTAATGTCATGATATGTCACAGCCTCGCTGTCACGAAACACTATAGGATATCATATGTACAATGACCTTGAGCATGAGTCGAAACCAACATTGTAAAACCTCTAGATCATTCATCTTAGTACATAGAAATAAAGAACGCGAATCAAAGAATCATTACATGGTGCCAGAAGTGGTAGTACTTATCCACAACAATTGGTAAGTGTATTTTCATCTGAATACACCGTATTCAAGTAAACAACTCAAAACATGGCCGCCGCTGGGTTTACACTGCCCACCATGAATTGGCAAGCCAGTGATATCAACGAAGAGCTCGCTACATTTAAGCAATATTGCAATCTCGTTTTCCACGGCCCCTTCTCAAAGAAGAATAATAGCGAGAAATCGTCATATATCCTGTTATGGATAGGCCGCCAAGGCATAGACATATACAATGGATTCACTTGGGATAATGAGGACGATAAAACAAAACCCTCAGCTATCTGGTCTAAATTCGAAAAACACTTAGCACCAAGAACAAATTTTAGACTAGCCCGGTATCAGTTACAGCAGCTTAAGCAAACTAATGAGGAAACTGTAGACGATTTTATGATAAAATGCCGCAATCAGGCAGCAAAATGCAAGTTCCACGATCAGCGCGAGATCGATGAGCACTTAATCGAACAACTGATCGTCGGGACAAAACACAAAAAAGCACAAGAAAGAATTCTAGAACACGGAGATGAGCTAACCCTTGATAAAGCTCTAGACTATGCGCGAACATATGAAGCAACAATAATGCATGTGGCCCAACTAAACAATCCAGACACACATGTCAATGCCATCGGAAAATCCGAAACTCCGAAACGGAAATGTGGAAATTGCGGGAGAGCGCACGAAATCAGAAAATGCCCCGCTTATGGATCAATATGCAATTTCTGCTCCAAACCAAATCATTGGAGTAATGTCTGCCGCCAGAAAGCTAATTCAAATAACTTTGTAGAAGCTAATCAATCACGAAGCACCAAAGTCCCCCAAGGTCAAATAACTGACCCCCAACCTCGTCGGCGCAATAGACACGTTCACGAATTACAAGCAGGAAACGAATTGAGCGACGAATTCGAGATGCTGCATTTTGAATCCATAACAGTAGATAGCATAACCCCCGAAACGCCTAGAGATGAAGCACTAGTTACCCTAGACTTATCTCTACCTCACAAAACTAACCCTCGAATACAGTTAAAGGCGAAACTTGACACCGGCGCACAAGCCAACATCCTGCCAATTAGATTATACAGGGAGATGTTCCCACAGAACATCAGTTCAGATGGTCAGCCTAAACACAAAGCTCTAAAAGCATCCAAGACAGTACTAACAGCATATGGGGGGTCAAGAATCAATCAATTTGGTACTTGCGAAATAGAATGCAAACACGAAGGCTATACAACTAAAGCCCTTTTTTACGTGACAGACGCGCCAGGCCGCGCCATAATCGGATTACCAACGGCACTGACACTTAAGCTAATTACTTTGAACTGTTCTGTAGAGCAACATGCACAGAATGAAGCCGCGACGCACAATAAAACAACCAGCTCTGACCCCATAACACCCAAAGAAAAATTGATCCAACAATTCCCAGAATGCTTCGACGGAATAGGAAAATTCGAAGGGGAATATCATATCACTTTAGATCCAAATATACCCCCAGTCATACACGCACCTCGGTGAGTGCCAATCAGCATGAAGGATGATATCAAACGGGAACTTGACGAAATGATCAGTCAAGGTATTATCGCAAAAGTAAGAGAGGGAGAACCAACTTCATGGGTAAACAGCCTTGTATACAGACGAAAACCCAACGGCAGACTAAGAATATGTTTGGACCCCAAAGATCTGAATGCTGCGATAAAAAGAGACCACCACGTGACGCCGACGCTAGAGGAAATCCTCCCAAAACTCAGCGGAGCAAAGCATTTCTCAATCTTAGACGCCAAGTGTGGCTATTGGAACGTCGTCCTCGACAACGATTCAAGTTACTTAACCACTTTCAATTCACCCTTTGGGAGATATCGATTCTTACGCATGCCCTTTGGATTAAAGATGTCTCGACGTATTTCAGTCGAAAATCGACCAAACATTCGAAGGCTGTTCTGGTGTTACTGGCATAGCAGACGACATAGTAGTTTCCGGAACAACAGAAGAAGAACACAACAGAAACCTCCACGGAATGATCATGAGATGCCAGACAACCGGCCTCAAGCTCAACCCAGATAAGTGTTATATCAACCAAGATAAGATCAAATTCTATGGGATAATTTGCAGCGGTGACGGCATTCAACCTGATCCAGCGAAAGTCTCGGCACTAAAGCAGATGAAAGAGCCAACTGATCAGAAAGAATTACAGACCTTCCTTGGCCTAGCCACTTATATGTCACCCTTCATTGCCAACCTAAGCATTCTCACAGCACCATTAAGAGAGCTGCTCAAGGAAGGTACAACCTTCCAGTGGAACGCTAATTATCAAACAGCATTCAACCAGATCAAGGAGTCTATTAGCGAGAAAGTGACACTTACCTACTTCAACGACAACAAAGAGGTAACCTTGCAAGTAGACGCCTCTATGAAAGGCCTCGGGGCTGCCCTATTGCAAGAAGGTAAGCCCGTAGCATTCGCAAGCAAGTCATTGACGGACGCAGAAACGAGATATGCAAATATCGAAAGAGAGCTGTTAGCAGTGGTGTATGGATGTGAGCGTTTTCATAACTACCTATTTGGTCGCCCTTTCACTGTACTAACCGACCATAAGCCACTTGAAAGCATCCACCTCAAACACCTAACCTCAACACCGCCACGGCTTCAGAGGATGCTGCTCAGGCTACAATCATATGACATAAAGATCCGTTATCTACCTGGAAAGGAAATGTTGCTAGCCGACGCATTATCTCGTCTATCACCTGAGGAGAAATTCCAAATAGAAAATGAGGAGATACAAGTCCACGAGATTTACACCCAGTTCAGCAATGGAATGATCGAGAAAATCAGGTCCAGCACAACCGCTGACGAAGAGTTGTCGTGTCTGAAACACACTGTGTATGAAGGATGGCCAGAAACTATAAAAGAAGTCTCTAAACTGCTAAAACCATACTGGTCCTTCAGGGATGAAATTACTATCGACGACGGCATACTTACCAAGGGACAAAGAATAATCATCCCAGCCGTACTACAGAAAGAGATATTGGCAAAACTCCATGCCAGTCATCAAGGCGCTGAGAAGACTAAACTCCGAGCACGAACTTCCGTATACTGGAGAAATATGAACGACGACATCGACAAGATCACCGCAACATGTCAAACATGTCAAACATATCAACCCAGCAATGCAAAACAGCCACTAATTCCCACAGAGGTTCCACCGCGGCCATGGCACACTATCGCCACAGACCTGTTTTGCATAGACAACTCAGAGTACCTGTTGATATCCGATTACTATTCAAAGTACCCATTCGTAAGAAAGATCCCTAAGGGCCAAAGCAACAGCAGAACTGTGATCGAAATTATGAAGCAAATATTCAGTGAACAAGGCATCCCCAAAATAGTGAGATCAGACAATGGCCCTCACTACAGTAGTGCAAACTTCCAAGAGTTTGCCAAGAATTATGGGTTCGAACACGTAACAAGTTCACCACGTTACCCTCAGGCAAATGGATTCATTGAAAACCAAGTCAAGACAGTAAAGGCAACGCTTCTCAAGACCAGGCACACGGGCGAAGACCCATGCATGGCCCTACTGTGCTTGCGTACAACTCCAATTGATAACAAACTACCGTCACCCTCAGAATTGCTTCTTGGTCGAAAGATACAGGGAAACCTTCCGTCCCTCATAACCAGAGGAGACAATGACGATGTAGTTGAAAGGCTCAAAGAACGGCAAGACCTTCAAAAATTCTACTTTGACCAAAACACCAGAGTTCTCCCTGACCTCCTACCAGGGCAAAGCATCAACATTCAAAACCCATCGACAAGGAGGTGGGAGCCGGCAACAATCAAGGAAAAGCTAGAACTCCCAAGGTCCTACACTGTCGTTACCTCATCAGGAGGAGAACTTCGCTGTAACAGATCACATATCCGTGAAACAACATCATCACCTCCAAAACAGTCACAACCAATGACGATAAGCAAGAAGACTGCAGTTCAGCTAAGAACACACAGCCAACCACTCCACCAGAAACAAAGGTCACCCGAAGTGGAAGGATCGTGCAGCCACCCGACAGATTTGTGTAACCGCAGAGTACACGATGAAGAGTGAAACAAACATTAAAAAAAAAAAAAAAAAAAAAAAAAAAAAAAGAGAGAAAGAGAGAGAGACAACACGGCTAAGAAGAACGAACATAATAAGTTGTATGCATAGGCAACAGTCTTAGCCTAAGTTACTGTTAAGGAATATGATTACTTTAAGATATATAATTGATTATGTAATTTATATTTAGAGAAAGAGGGATGTCATGATATGTCACAGCCTCCTGTCACGAAACACTATAGGATATCATATGTACAGTGACCTTGAGCATGAGTCGAAACCAACATTGTAAAACCTCTAGATCATTCATCTTAGTACATAGAAATAAAGAACGCGAATCAAAGAATCATTACAGGCTTCCTGTAGAGAAGACCAGAATCCCCCTCCCTCGTCAAAGACATATAGATGTGGTTTGAAGGTATACTCTGTATTTCCAGTGTATTCTCGAAGGGCGTCATTAAGGAATGTCCAAAACATCTTGATGTTTGCTTTACTTTCGGAGGGGCATTCCATTGTAGCAACTTTGACCATCTCTCTCAAGTGTGGTTCGTAAATCACAAGCGATATTGTTATATAACCTGTCACCCGATTGTGTTTGCCATCAACGTGGCATGGCTCAACATTCAGGTGACCATCTCCTTCTCTGTCCATCTGTAATGCTATCGACAACTGGTCTTTACTTGTCTTAAAAACAACTTTTTTCTCGCAATCAACTCTGTAGATCATGAATGGATCCTTAAGCACTTTTTCGACCTTGGACTTATATTGCATTACTGCGTCAAAACTGTGGCCAACAGGATCAACCGATTTCATAGCTGCACCTTTTACATTATTCATGACCTTTCTGTCCATGAGCTTGTCGGCAAGTTCTTCGATATCCTCTAGAGGTTGTTCTTGCTCAACAGCTTCTATGATCTTGTCATTAAAAAGTCGCGCAGGTTTCAAATTCTTTAACTTATAATCAGTTTCATCGAGTAGTTCTGAAATTCCACTGCTACACTTGATGGGCACGCAAGTATGGTGTCCATAATGATATATTGTGACCTTGTCTTGTCCCTCAGGAAACTCCCATATCTTCTTTGCTTGACACTGAATAAACTCTGCCATAGCTCCACAAGTGCTACATTTCATTTCGGAAGCTCTTTTCTCAAACTGAACTCTATTTGCCTCCTTAAACTGACGCTTGTATCCACAGTTCTCATTGTTACAACGGTAAGAACCCTTGCAGGATTTTATGAAACGCTTTCCTGAGAAGCCTGATCTTCTTGAAGTTGTGTAACTGCCCCATTGTCTGCCGTCTTTGCTGGAATCCATTTTATTGTTTTTGTCAAAAGGAAGTTGGTAAATCTTCATTCCATCAATGTTATAAGGAATCTTCTCCACATTTTCAATCTCTACGTTTTTTCCAAATATCTGGAGTGAGTTTCAAGCATCCATCCCTTCAAAAAAGGAGGTTTAATGATTTTTTTTTTATGATTTTATAAGTAAAAATAATGTTTTATGAATATAACTAAATAGCAATTTTTACAGAACAATTATATCTACAGTTGAAACAAGTCATTTCACAACATTCCATACACTTTGTGATACCCGGTTTTGTATCGGTTATGCATTTGGGCTCATAGCCAACATGTTATCATTGGACAATCTGATCTAAGGTTAATAATGCATCGAAAACATAATCTACAAATTTCACTGGGTTCTTAAACACATCTTAAAGCTCTGAATGAGTTATGCCAATCCTACGTCATTACTGATATTTTGCAACGTTATGAACCATCTCACTCTCTAATCTTATAATCTAAAATCTCTTTAATGCTCTTGAGTTTCTCTTTTCTTCTTCTGTTATTTAAACAATAAAACACGGTCCTATTAAAAAGTTTATAAATGTATCTTTGTATTTTATGAAATATTGTAATGTTTTTACCCAATATAATGTCAAATGATGTTTTTAATATTGCAATATGTCTCCTAAGTGTTTCTCTAAATTTACATTTTATGATGATTTTTTTGTTGTTTAAAAAAGGCCCCAATTGAACATGAGGATACTTGCACTATGTAAGTATTTATTCATTAATATAAAAACAAATCACCACATTATTATGGAAATATAATGTCAATGCCAGGAAATGTTATATTTACCTTGAATTTCCTTTATTCTTATGTTTTGTTTCAAACATAGATACATCATAATCATCATCATCATCACTATACAAGGTTGATCTGGAAGCATTCACAAATAAACAATCAGTTGATTTTAGTGAAATTATTATGGGGAAAATGTTCTATTTACCTTAGGTTTCCTTTGTTCTTATGTGTTGGTTCAAACATAGATACATCATAATCATCATCATCATCACTATACAAGGTTGATCTGGAAGCATTCACAAATAAACAATCAGTTGATTTTGATGAAATTATTATGGGGAAAATGTTCTATTTACCTTGGGTTTCCTTTATTCTTATGTGTTGGTTCAAACATAGATACATCATAATCATCATCATCATCACTATACAAGGTTGATCTGGAAGCATTCACAAATAAACAATCAGTTGATTTTGATGAAATTATTATGGGGAAAATGTTCTATTTACCTTGGGTTTCCTTTATTCTTATGTGTTGGTTCAAACATAGATACACCATAATCATCATCATCATCACTATACAAGGTTGATCTGGAAGCATTCACAAATAAACAATCAGTTGATTTTGATGAAATTATTATGGGGAAAATGTTCTATTTACCTTGGGTTTCCTTTATTCTTATGTGTTGGTTCAAACATAGATACATCATAATCATCATCATCATCACTATACAAGGTTGATCTGGAAGCATTCACAAATAAACAATCAGTTGATTTTGATGAAATTATTATGGGGAAAATGTTCTATTTACCTTGGGTTTCCTTTATTCTTATGTGTTGGTTCAAACATAGATACACCATAATCATCATCATCATCACTATACAAGGTTGATCTTGAAGCTCTACAGATGTATAGTCAGTTGATTTTAATGCGAATACAATTATCAAAGAAAATGTGAGAAATGTTCTGGAGGTTCAAATTAATGATTATCACTAAAAATACATAGCCCACATACCTCAATGTTTCATTATTTTTTTTAGTTGATTTTTCTGAGGTAGATTTTATGCGCTTTCCAGATTTAACTGGGGTATTTTCTGCACTAGTTATAACCTGAAATACATTTCCAATATTGAATATATGTCTCCAGTAGCTTGGGATTCCTGTGCAAGCCCACAAGAAGCACTTACAGCAGGAATAGAAAAGGAAATTCAAAATAATGTAGCAACTATACAATTTACTCACAATAACGTCATGATCAGTTTCGCTGAAAGAAGAAATACATCAATTAAATAATTAATTAAACTCTTTAACTATATGACAGAGATATATGCTCAGAAAAATGCACAGTCATAGTGATTAAATAAAACTATCCCTTACCTGTTTAATGAGAGGTCAATGAAGTCAATCTGCAACAATGTATCACAAATAAATTACAGAAATCGTTATCTAAATTAAAATTTACGGTAAAATTTTTTGATTTTCTACGACTAAAAATGTCAACACCGCTGATCAAATCTCGTGGTACTGTTTTTTTACAATAATAAACTGTACGTAGATATTGCAGATGGTATTCGTACATTAACCGTGCAAACAAATTGTAATTAAATAATATTTGATATTATACGATTTTTTTGCTGATGAAATCTAGACAAAATGTGTTTTGCACGTACATCGCTAAGCAACGTGACTGACTTGTCAAGCTCGCAGAAAATCACAAATGCAACTGATTTCTCTATGATAACTTTAAGAACTCTGGGTATTTTATAGCTGAAGGTAAAGGACAGCAGTACAACTAGTATTCTTTGATAAAGGAGCAAAACTTCTCAACACGTGCAAATGTCATAAAATGCTCGTGGGCAGTCGTGCATGGGAATGTGCACGTGAGAGACGTTTCATAAACTTACCGCCTCTTTGGAGGACTTCGCTTCTCTGTCGGCTACTCCACACTCTAAAAAAATGTAGTCTGAATTACTTTAAATCCTTTAATGGAAGAAAATTTTATACCTAGCTTGTTTCTTACCTTTTTCCTCCATTTTGAGCTGTCGAGAAGCATGTGACAGTTGAGGTGGACTGGTAATGAGCAACCTGGATGACGGGATGCCTGTGGCCGTCAGTAGATATTTTTTTCTTTTGTTTATTTATAATAATACCTTTAAAGAAATATGTCCAACATGTCCATTGGACACCAATGGATTGATTTCTTCTTTTATTTTCGGTATTTTTACGTTTTCCTTGTCGTCTGTTGACCGAACTCGAACCTAATGTTTTGGGATCCCTGTGTCATTCAAAATGGTGACATATCCTACGTGAAGATTTCGCGAAACCAGGTCAGTAAATGCTTCAAAAATGATCCAGCAGTTCGTAGTTAAGTATATTCCATTGGAGGAAATAAATATAATGACAAAGAAAGACACGGAATGGAAAGGTTTTGTAAAATTTTGTAGATTGAGGCCCCTTGAGGCCTTGTGATGATCATCGCGCCATATGCAAGGGAAGCGGCGAAGTTTTGGATTGGACATTTCCTCGAAACCGATTAGAAGTTTAACTTAAAAGTAATACATTATCGAGCAAAATATATGATTTTGAACTTGGCTCGAGCTTGGCTCGAAATTGGCTCGTGACTCGTGTTTGACTCGGGCTCGAACTTGACTCGTGCCATTGAACCACTCTCGGGAGACAAATAACTTCCTTAGGGGAGTAAACAATCCCGGCAATGGTACTCAAAACCAATTTCAGAAGACTTATATAACGGTTTAAGCAGTAACAGAGAAATTCTAAGAATGTGATATTTGATAAACAAACAATTCAGAATGCCCCTTGTGTAAAATGCACGAAAGCTGTGGCTGGTTTTCAAGACATGAATATTGAATCTTGTAATTGTGGTAATGCTATTAGTGAGCACGCTTGTATTTGTAATAATGAACAAAGCATAAAAAGTACTAGACATTTTCGATCAACTTTCAGAGGTTATGTAACTCACACTGAGAATCAGAAATAGAGAGTCATCTAGAATATCAGGAAAAGTTATGCAATATGGAATATAGGAAAGGTTATGCAATCTTTAAAATCGAAAAGACTTAGAAGAAAGATCACCAGAAATGTCAAAAAAGAGTGCCAATGTCATCTGTTTTGTATGCTGTTATGTCAAACTATAAACAATGGTAGTTATTATAAAGAACTGAGTTATTTGATTAAAGTTCATATTTGTGAAAATTGGTGTGCCAGAGATAATTCTTATACTAATACAAAATGCCGTCCTTCAAAAATTTACCAATACATTGTGTCTATGAATTAAATCCTGTTAAAGTTACGCAGACCCGTAGATACATGCAGTCCTCAATTGCCTATTTTTTTCACTTTAAGTTATTTTTTTGTAATAATGAAGCATTCAAATGTTACCTTAGGGAATTTGTTACTTTTGCCCAAAAGCCGTTTCAACTCTCCCGATCTTTTTTTGTCCTCTTCTTTCTTCTCCTCTTTAGGGTTACTTGGCTCCTGGTAGCGCATGCTCAAAAGATCGAAAGACAGCCCTGCCTCCTTTAACTCTTCATCGGACATAGTCTGCCACTGCTCTACTTTTTGTTTTTCCTTTCTGACCAGATCAGTCCACCAGTTAAGTTAATGGGGCTGCATTCTTACTTTGAGATGATCAATTGAGGTCTCCATCTTTTCGACTGATGGACATTTTTTGAGATCTGGCCTAAGTAGAGCTGGTTTTCCAGAAGGGATCCTCCTCATTATTATGAAAGGACCCTCCTTCTTGTCCGTCTTGTCTTTTGGAATTAACCAGTCCTTTCTATCGGCATTACCCCAGTTTCTGTAAGTCATTTCCACTTCTTCTGATTCATTTCATTTGAATCAGAAATCATGGGGATGACTGTGATATTGCAGCGTTGCAATGTAAGGGCTTAGCCAAGACTTTATGTCATAAATGTTTTCGACATAGCTTGTTAAAGGAGTAGGGCTGTATGACTTTCGGATGGCATCTTTTGGCTCATCCAGAGTTACAGCATTCCTTCTTCTTAAAGATACAGAAATGCGACTAAACATCTAACAAGAAATTCAGAACTTTAATTCTCTGATTTTATTGTATGACTCCTATAATTCATTAATACTCACTTGATCAATATCTTCGTGTGTGACCAACCATAAGGTATAACAGCCTCACCTACATAACAAAATCAAAACAGGTCATTTTTTAGACTGAAATTTATAGTGCAATTATCGTGTTTTACAAGCAAGTCTTATCAATCTGACTAGTCATGGTCCTTTGTTAGAAGTAAGACTTGCGAAACAACTCTATAAGTTCTCAGCTATCACAAAGGAAAGATACCTCATTTTTTCTCGTAAAAACAATATAATTGTAGACCTGCAAGTCCTACGAAACCATATATGAATTTAACAGTGATTTCGAATCCAAAAAGGTGATATAGGAATCAGGGGAAATTACCTTTTTAAAAATGCCTGCTTTGATGCAGAATCCCAAGATGTATATGTTTTTGTAATCCCGATAACAGTTATCTAACTGGAAATAAAGGACCGGGCCAAATGTCCACCCTTAATTTAAAGAAAAAATGAGGTTAGGTTGGCTTTCAAAATTGTCTCTATACTGATCATATATTTATATTGTAAGCTGAGAATCTTACTGTTCGTAAAATACATCTAAAAAGAGAAAAAAAGTCAGTTCATTGTTGGATTGGCATCTTGGGGCCAACATATAAAATGAATGAAGCACATTGTCAATCGAAGACCATGACAAATAACTCCAGTCACGTGTGTCATCATGAATTCTGCATATTCCCCTTCGAGCTACAATGAATATTGACATTAATTGAGTTATGTGAAATACTGATTTATATATAAAACAACAGCAACAGCTTACTTTTGATATTTGACTCCAATGTGGGAGATGAGTCTTCGACTGATCCATACCGTCAATGATGACACTTAAGTATTTGTCTGGGTGTTGTTCAGCTTTCTTCTGGTGACTTTGATATTTTTGTATCTACTGCAGAATGCAGTAGATACTATGTCATCGTGTTGAAAATGGATATACTTTATGCTTCACTCAAATTATGAGATCACGGTATATTGGTATTCACCAGAACATGTATGAGTTCTGACACAAAGTTCTATGCTTGTTAACAATAGAAAGTGTTAACAATAGAAAAGTCGGAATATTTTCGGAAAATACACGGCAACAAACAAGTAAAGGCGAAATGACATACGAATCGACGACCAAATGTCTTTCGGAATCACGGACAGGTAACTGACAAGCACGAAGTTCCATGTGACTGACGACTAGACTGTTGACAAGTTTGACAGGAATTCAAGTCACTGAAAATCTCAGTGGTAAGTGATGTTTTTAACAATGATTTTATGCCCATTGATAAGGTTCAGCTTTAATAGAATGTGTCAGGTTTATTCTTATGGAGAATTATTAAATCATTATTCAATTTTGAGGTCGTTTTTGAGCGGTGGTAAGTAATACAATATTGAAGTGTTCGTCTCGATCTCGCCGTTTGAGCCTTTCGCAAATGTTCTATCTTTTAGCAACAGTAAACAACGATTGCATGTAAACTATCAAATAATTCACTTCATTGTATAATATTTCAGCTGCTATTGAGGAAATGTAATGCCTTCAGTATGTACGAAGAGCTCAAACGTGGATCTTGATTGCAAGGCCAAACAAACACTATATATAGCAATTCCTTTTACAAACCTATGACACTGTCTATGAAGTTGTCTCTATTGATGGACGTAAAAACATTGTTAAAAATATCACTTACCAAGTTATTCCGAACGTTTAATTTCCGAAAGACATGTGAGTCGAGGTAATAACAAACTGCCCTGTCCAACTCCATAAAATTCCTCATCATTCTTCGTGTTTTTCTTTTCAATGCATTTCACTAATTATTTGTCAAACATATTTCTA